>JAJIBD010003645.1:0-135053 GCA_021461705.1 Cryptotis parvus
ACACTTCTGAAATTTGTATGGAATAATAAACCCCCATGGATAGCTAAAGCAATCCTTGGGAAAAAGAAGATGGGAGGCATCACCTTTCCCAACTTCAAACTGTACTACAAAGCAATAGTAATTAAAACAGCATGGTATTGGAATAAAAACAGACCTGTGGACCTATGGAATAAAGTTGAGTATCCTGACACTCAGTCTCAAACACATGATCATTTAATCTTTGATGAAGGAGCAAAAAGTATGAAATGGAGCAAGGAAAGCCTCTTCAACAAGTGGTGTTGGGAAAACTGGGCATGTAAAAAATGAATTTGGACCTCTGTCTAACACCATGCACAAAAAATCAGATCAAAATGGATTAAAGATCTCAATATCAGACCTTGAATTCATAAAGTACATAGAAGAAAATAAAATATAGGAAAAACCACCCACGCGTCATTGAAACTAAAGGCGTCTTCAAATGTGAAACACCACTAACAAAGCAACTAGAAGCCAAGGTAAACATATGGGACTGCATGAAACTAAAAAGCTTCTGCACCTCAAAAGAAACAGTGACCAAGATACAAAGACAGTCCACAGAATGGGAAAGAATATTCACCCAATTATTATCTGATAAGGGGTTAATATCAAGGAGATATCAGGCACTGGTAGAACTTTATAAGAAGAAAACAGCCAACCCCATCAAAAAATGGGGAGAAGAAATGAACAGAAACTTTGACAAGGAAGAAATTCGAATGACCAAAAGGCATATAAAAATGTTCACCATCACTAATCATCAGAGAGATGCAAATCAAAACAACAATGATATAACATCTCTCACCACAGAGACTGGCACATATCCAAAAGAGCAAGAACAAGAAATGCTGATGTGGATGTCGGGAGAAAGGGACTCTCATCCATTGTAGATGGGAATGTCAACTAATACAGTCTTTTTGGAAAACAATATGGACATTCCTCCAGAGCTCCTGTTCGACCCAGCCATACCACTCCTGGGAATATACCCTGGGAAGCCAAAAATACACAGCAGAAACATCATCAGCACTTTTATTTTCATAGCAGGACTATTCACAATAGCCAGGATCTGGGAAGCAACCAGAGTGCCCGAGAACTGATGACTGGATAAAGAAACAGTGTTACAGCTACACAATGGAATACTATGCAGCTGTTAGGAAAAATGAAGTTATGAAATTTGTTTATAAATGAATGGACACAGACAGGGTCAAGTTGAGTGAAATTAGCCAGCAGGAAAAGGACAGGTATAGAATGACTGCATTTATTTGTGGAATATAAAAAAATAGTATTATACCAATATCCAAGGTCAGGCAAACATGGATCAGGAGGTTTTGTCAAAGGTGGAATCTACCACAAACTTGTGGGAGTCAGAGGTTAGGTAAGACAGAGAAGGGAACAGTATGCTAATAATTGTCAAAAGTGATAATAACCAGCCTAGAACTGAGCATTGAATACAGGCAAAAAGATACACATGATTACCTCTAAATGTATGTATTGCAATCCACAGTGTGTAAGAGAGAAGAGAGAGAGAGAGAGAGAGAGAGAGAGAGAGAGAGAGAGAAAGAGAAAGAGAGGAAAGAGATAAAGAACCTGCCATAGAGACAGGCTAGGGGGGGGGAGGGGAATCGGGGACATTGGTAGTGGGAAATGGGCACTAGTGGAGGGGTGGGTGATGGAACACTGTATGGCTGAAACCCAAACTTGAACATCATTGTAATTGTATATCTCATGGTGGTATAATAAAATAAAAAAAAAAGAAAAAGACATTTGTATTGGGGACAGAGCAATAGCACAGTGGGGAGGGCATTTGCCTTGCATGCAGCTGACCCATGATCGATCCCCAACACCCCATATGGTTCTCCAAGCCCTGCCATGGAGTGATCCCTAAGCATAGATCCAGTAGTAATTCCTGAGCATTGCTGAGTATGGCACAAAAAAATTAAGAAATTGGTGAAATACTTGGGGCCACTGATGGCAGGAAATATACACTGGTGGAGGGATGGGTGTTGGAACATTGTATGAATTAAACCCGGTTATGCACAGCTTTGTAACTGTATCTCACAGTGATTCACTTGTATCACTGTCTTCCTGTTCATCATCAATTTGCTCGAGCGGGCACCAGTAACATCTCCAGATGTCCTATATCACCTAGTAGAGCCCAAAGGGCACCTGCTTGCTCCAGGAACATAAAGAGCCTCAAACCATTCCATCAGGTCATGGAATGAGGTCTATGATTGTTACTGGTATTTGGCATATCAGATACCGACATAGTTAAAATGTAAAATAATAAAAAATAATAATAATTAAAAATTGTTTATATTTGGTTTGGCAGCTACACCTGGTGCTGCTCAGGGCTTACTTCTGACTTTGAACTCAGGGTTCACTCTTTTCTTTTTAATCCTACTTTATCTGCTTATAATTATTTATTTATTTATTCACTGTATCACTGTCTTCCCGTTCATCGTCGATTTGCTCGAGTGGGCCCCAGTAACATATCCATATGTCCTGTCTCATGCAAGTAGAGCCCAAGGGCACCTGCTTGCTCCAGGAACATAAAGAGCCTCAAACCATTCCATCAGGTCATGGGAATGAGGTCTATAATTGTTACTGGTATTTGGCATATATATCAAATACAACACAGGTAGCTTGCCAGGCTACCCCTGGCAATAAATTAATTATTTATTAATTAATTATTTATTATTTATTTATTTATTTTTTATTCTACCACCATTAGATATACAATTATAAAGATGTTCATGTTTGGGTTTCAGTTATACAGTGTTCCAGCACCCATCCCTCCACCAGTGCCCATTTCCCACCATCAATGTCCCCTGATTCCCTCCCCTTCTCCCCTAGCCTGCCTCTATGGCCGGCACTTTGCCTATTTTCTCTCTCTCTCTCTGTCTGTCTCTCTCTGTATCTTTCTCTGTCTCTCTTCCTTTTCTTACACATTATGTCTTGCAATACATACATTTAGAAGTTATCATGTAATATCCCTTTACCTACATTCAATGCTCAGTTCTAGTCTGGTGTTTATCATTTCCAACAGTTTTAGTACACTGTTCCTTTCTTGTCTGACCTAATCTCTAACTCCCACACAATTGCAGTAGATTCTACCCACTGAGAAGACCTCCTGATCCATGTTTGGCCTGGCCTTGGATATCGTATCATACTATATTTTTTATACCCCACATATAAATGCTGTCATTCTATATCTGTCCTTTTCCCTCTGGCTAATTTCACTCAGCATGATCCTCTCCATTTCCATCCATTTATAGGCAAATTTCATAACTTCATTTTTCTGTATAGTATTCCATTGTGTAGATGTACCACAGTTTCGTTATCCAGTCATCTTGTTCTCGGGAACTCTGGTTGTTTCCAGATTCTGGCTATTGTGAATAGTGCTGCTATGAACATAGAAGTCATAGAAGTGTAGATGGTGTTTCTGCTGTGTGTTTTTGGTTGTTTTTGTTTTTTTTGGTTACACCTGGCAATGCTCAGGGGTTACTCCTGGCTCTTTGCTCAGGAATTAATCCTGGTGGTGCTTGGGGACCATATGGGATGCTGGTGATCAAACCTGGGTCAGCTGTATCAAGGCAAACGCCCTACCCACTGTGCTATAGCTCCAGCCCCCAGCCATGTGTTTTTTTGACCTCCCAGGGTATATTCCAAGGTGTGGTATAGCTGGGTCAAATGGGAGTTCAGTCAGGGTTCACTCTTGGCAGGCTCGGGGAACCATGTAGGGTGTCAAGGATCAAACCTGGTCAACTGCATGCAAGCAAGTGCTCTATCCACTGCACTATCTTTCTGGTCCCTAAAGTTGTTTATTGTTTTTTGTTTTTATTACCGAAGCATGTTCCATGGATTTCCTTAAATGCCTGTTACTTTGAAAATTATTTTTGCCATAATCCTATCATTTTAAATCCCAAATTATCAAATGGGTAAGTTTCTGGGTCTGTTTAAACTGGATCAAAAAAGCAAAGAATAGATGGATTCTCAGATGCCCACTAGATATGGATATTTTAGAAACAAGACTAATACCACCCTGATGCAAGCCTTTCAAAAAACTGTATTGGTTTTTTAGGTCACACCTGCCTGTGCTCAGGGCTTACTCCCAGCTCTGCACTGAGTGATTACTCCTGGCAGGCTTGGGGACTGTATTGTGTACCAAGGTGCAAACCCAGGTGCAAGGTAAATATTCTACTCACTGTACTGTTGATCCGGCCCATGACAAAGGGCTTCTAAAACGAGTAATACATCTCATCTTAAATTGTTTAGACTAGATGTTTTTTGCCTGTCTTGGTGATGCAGTGAGTTGGTGCCAAGGCCATCCTAGTGAATTACAATATTATAAAAATGCATTTTCAGGGACCTTGCAGGTGGCCAACCCAGCTTTGACCCCTGCTACTACCAGGAGTAAGCCCTGAACACAGAGTCAAGAGGAAGCCCCCGATCATAGGTAGATGTGACCAGTTCCCCCAACTCTCCTCCCCATCCCCAAATGTTCTAGAACAGCAAAGTGCAGAATGACACTGGATTAGGAGTGAACCACTACGTCATAGAGACAAATTTAATGGAGAATGCAAATAATTGCCTCGCTCTCTCTCTTAACTTTTCTTTGATTTCAGGGTCATTCCTGGAAGTGCTCAGGGCTTATTGTCTTTTTTGACAGCTGCGTAGTATTCTACTATGTAGATATACCATAGTTTCTTTAGCCAGTCTTCTGTTCTCAGGCAGTCAGGCTATTGTTTCCAGATGCTGGCTATTGTGAATAGCACTGCAATAAATATCGAAGTGAAGATAGTGTTTGTTCTGTGTTTTGGGGTCTCCAGGGTATATTCCCAGTAGTGGTATTGCTGGGTCAAATTTGGGAGCTCAATATCTAGTTTTTGGAGGAATGTCCATATTGTTTTCCATAAGGGCTGGACCAGTTGGCACTCCCACCAACAGTGGATGAGAATCCCTTTCTCTCTGCATCCATGCCAGCACTGGTTGTTCTTGCTCTTTGGATGTGTGCCAGTCTCTGTGGCATGAAATGATACCTTATTGTTGTTGTTTTGATTTGCATCTCCCTGATGATTAGTGATTAAGAATACTTTTTCATTACTTTTTCATATTCCTTTGGCCATTCAAATTTCTTCTTTATGGAAGTTTCTGTTCATTTCTTCTCCCCATTTTTGGATGGGAAGAAGTGAACAGATGTTTCTTGAAAAAAAAAAGGGTTTCCAAAAAATTTTTTTTCAAAATTTCTATTCTTCCACAATTGCGTACTTTCCTTAATTAAGGATAGATTAAGGATTTCACACTCCTTTCCTTCTTATTTCCATGGGGATGCTTTCATTTTTTTCTTGTTTCCGAAAATTCCTGATAACATATTAAGGAGGTACAATGTTATTTACCTGTTTCCCTTTTTTTCAAAATGTAACCCCTGCTCACTGATGTTAAAAGCAGTACAATGAAAGAAATAATGGGATTAAAGATTGAAGTTAGGAAATCCCTGGGTTGGAGAGATGGCACAAAGAGCTGTAGGTACCACATGGACTTCTGTGCACCACCAGGAGCTTCCCTGAACACTGAGCATGAGTAACACCCCTCACCTCTCCATCAGCTCTTTCATGTGTAACCCCTCAAAACCACGAAAGGCAGAGATAGCTCAGTGGCCCAGAATGCATGTTTCACATGCAGGAGATCCAGCTTCCGTTCCTGAAACCACAAGGTTCCCTGAGCACTGCCAAGAGTAAAGCCTGTGCATAGAGATGAGAGTAGCCTCTGAGCACTGCCAGGTGTGACGTCATATCCCTCCCCCTGGAGACTCCAATCCAGTGCCCTCATAGCCTTTTTCTGTCTGTCTGTCTGTCTGTCTGTCTGTCTGTCCGTCATCTGTCTATCTATTTATTTATTTATTTATTTATTTATTTATTTATTTTTTAATTATGTTCTTTGGGGGCGGGGGAGGTTATACAGGGGTAAAGGCTTTTTACCTTGCATGCTGCCAACCTGGTTTGATCCTGGCACTGCATATCATCCCCCTGGGCACACCAGGAGCAATCTCTGAACACAGAGCCAGGAGTAAGCCCTGCATGTAGCTTAGTGTGGACCCCCCCCTCCCATTACATTGTCTTATCCATTTCTGAGGACACTTAGATTGCATTCAAAATCGGAGAAATTCTAGCTCATTTTTCTGAATCAGTAAAGAACTTGAAACTTCTGCCTCCCTCCTTCTTTTAAAAATAGGCCCCAAAGTCTGCTTTTACTTCTCTGCACTTGGACCAATATTTTAGTGCCTTTCCCCCTCTGTAATTATACCAAACCCACAACCTGCAAAAGAAACTGTTCTAGTTTTTTTTTTATAATATGATTTAAGTTCTGAACTTTGTTCTTCAGTCTCATACCATTTGGAACAAAATTTGACTTTGTTACTGCTAGAACTCTGTTATATCTTAATGTAAAGATCTTTTAAAATTTTCAAGTGTTCGTTCTTCTATGCTCCCTTTTTTACAGCTTTCTGAACATGTTTCTTGTTTTCCTTTTAGAAATCTTGTTTAGCACAAATGTTACCAAGAATCCAGGAGAAGTTTTCTGGTCTTCCTTTTGAAAAGAAATAAATATTTTAACCCCCCTCTCCCCGCACACACACACTGATTGTTTTCATTGTTCACCTTGCCTTTAAAATTTGTCTAATATCTTTTAGTTACCATTATTGTGGCGAGTCCCAGTGGCCCGGGAGTGGAGTCCATGCAGCGGCTGGGACAAAACGTCACCAATGCCAGGCATGTGCTCTGCCAGGGAGCTGCAAGCCAGGCCTTGTGATTATAAACTTAATTGCCACTGTTTGGGGGAAGCAGAGCAAGTAGAACAGATGGCTGACTGTCTTTGCTGTAGGGATCATTTTCTCTACTGCTCCCTGTCTTTTCTGCCAATGTCTTTCCTTATTCCAACAAGATCCGCTTGTGATGAACTTTCCGTGGAGTATTCAATGAGATGGAGGTCACTCCTTGGACTTCTGGTTGCCCAGATGATGCCCATCTGGAATCAGCAGAGGTTCCACAACAGTGGAACACTCTGGTCCCCACAATGGCACTTTTGTTTATTTATTTATTCACTCACACATTTTCTTATTTATTTCTTTATTTATTCACTCATTTATTTATTTATATATTCATTCATTCATCATTTATTTATTTATTTATTCATTCATCTATCTATCTCCATTCATTCATTCATTCATTCATATATATATATATTTTTAATTATTATTTTTTTCTTTTTTTAAAAAAACATTTTATTATATCACTGTGAGATATACAATTACAACGTTGTTTACATTTGGAGGTTTCGGTCACACAGTGTTCCAGCACCCCGCCCTCCACCAGTGTCCATCTCCCACCACCCATGTCCCCAATTCCCTCCCCCTCCCATGGCCTGCCTAAATGGCAGGTTCCTTATCTCCTCTCTCTTTCTTCCTTCTCTCTACACATTGTGGGTTACACTACATACACTTAGAAGCCATCATTTGCATTTTTTTGTCTGTATTTAATGCTCAGTTCTATGTTGGTATCGGACCTTTTGACATTTATTCACACATGTTCCCTTCTCTATCTTACCTAACCTCTGACTCCCACATGCTTGTGGTAATTTCCACTTTTGGTAAGATCACCTGGTATATTTATGTCATGCAAATAAATGCAGTCATTCTATGTCTCTCTCTTTCCTTTGACTAATTTCACTCAACATGATTCTTTCCATGTCCATCCATTTATAGGCAAATTTCATAACTTCATTTTTCCTAACAGTTGCATAGTATTCCATTGTGTAGATGTACCACAGTTTCTTTTATCCAGTCATCAGTTCTTGGGCATACTGGTTGTTTCCAGATTCTGGCTATTGTGAATAGTGCTGCTATGAAAATGAAAGTGCGAATTGTGTTTCCGCTGTGTGTTTTTGACTTCCCAGGGTATATTCCCAGGAGTGGTATTGCTGGGTCAAAAGGGAGCTCAATTTCTAGTCTTTGGAGGAATGTCCATATTGTTTTCCAGAAAGGTTGTACAAGTCGACGTTCCCACCAACAATGTATGAGAGTCCCCTTTTCCCGAATCCACGCCAGCACTTGTTGCTTTTACCCTTTTGGGTATGGGCCAGTCTCTGTGGTGTGAGGTGATATCTCATTGTTGTTTTGATTTGCATCTCTCTGATGATTAGTGATGATGAGCATTTTTGCTTTTTAGGTCACACCCGGTGATGCTCAGGGTTACTCCTGACTCTTCACTCAGGAATTACTCCTGGTGGTGCTTGGGGACCATATGAAATGCCAGGTATCGAACCCGGGTCAGCCGCGTGCAATGCAAACGCCCTACCCGCTGTGCTATCACTCTGGTCCCACCACAGCCCTTTTAAAGCCACAGGGTCATCTCTGAACAAAACTGTGTTAAAAATGATTTTCTTATTATTTGCTTTTTGGGGGCCATACCCAGTGTGACTCAGGACTGTCTTGACTCTTTTCAGAGATCACTCATGGTGGTGTTTGGGGTGACAGGGATCAAACTCTGGTCGATGGTAAGGTGATTGCTTACTAGTTGGATTATCTCTCTGGCTTCTAAAAAAGATTTTCTTTAGAAAACACCATTGGTACTGTAACATTATATGCTAAAAGCAGAACCATGAAGAGGATTGTAAAACTCATGACCTCAATAATAATAATAATAATAATAATAATAATATAATAAAGTTTTATAAAGGGACCTCATTCCCATGACCTGATGGAATGGTTTGAGGCTCTTTATGTTCCTGGAGCAAGCAGGTGGCCTTGGGCTCTACTTGCATGAGACAAGTCATATGGAGATGTTACTGGTGCCCGCTCGAGCAAATCGATGATGAACAGGAAGACAGTGATACAGTGAAAGGGGGTGGTGAGAGATTATAGGCACACTGGCACCAAACCACAAATGGTGGCTCCAAGCACTCTCGGAGTAATCCTGAGCCTCAACCCTTCCGCCCAAACAAACAAAAGAAACAAAAAGCACCCTTGTGTCTTGGAAATAAACATAAGAATGAAACTAGATTATGTACTAGACATGGTTTTGAGCCAAGTGTGGATGTTCCTAGACCATTGGAGTGCATCATCTTGCTGGTGGAGGCTCTGGATTAAGAAAGAATGAAAATTTCAGGGAACATTTTGAATCTAGGTTGAATTGGGCATACCTGGGTCTGCTATGTAGACAGAAAGTGGCAGAAAACTCTAGGGTAACCCCCAAAGGACATTCTGAGACTGAGATTTTTTTTTAAAGTTGATTCACCTTGAGCATCACTTACAAAGCTGTTCATGTTCAGGTTTCAGTCATGCAATGTTCCAATACCCACCCTCCACCAGTGCACATTTCCCACCACAATGTCCCTCTTTTTCCCTCCTTCTGTCGTGCCCCCACCCCACCACCTTGTTTCTATGGCTGGTACTTTTCCTCTCTCTTCTCCCCTCCCCGGGCATTATAAATTGAAATATAGATACCGAGAGGTTATCATGTTTGTTCCTTCTCCTATTTTTAGCAGGCGGTTCTTATCCAGAGTGATCATTTCCAGCTATCTTTGTCATCGTGGTCCCTTTCCTATCCCAGCTGCCTTTTCCATATTTCAGCCGAGATTTTCAGCCTCTGGTCCTGTGGAATGGGACAAGAGCTGCCTTCCCCCCAGGGTGATGCCATTTATTAGTAGCTCCTCATCTTGGAGGCGAGGCAGAGGCCCTGGGGTGCACTCCCACTTTTGCCAGCAGCCCAGCTGTGAGGTGGGGCGGGGAGTTTTCCTTACCTCTGGAAGCTAGCAATCCTGAACTTCAAGATCTCTACTCTGAATTACCCCATTCCTCTCTCCAATAAGAGTTTCCCCAGTGTTTTCCCAGTAGTCACACAAGATGCAAGTCTGACTACAATAAAACTGGAGAGGGACTGACATGAAGGAGAATTTTCTCACTAAGGAGCAGGCTCTGTAAGGAAAACTTTCCTACGTAGCTTTCCTACGATGTCTGATGTCTCGAATGTTCCTGGAAGCTTGCGTTTATTTCCACAATTGCCTAACAAAAGCCACTGAGCATTTTACCAAATCCAGTTGTATTAGATCATTAAAGCTTAGAATCCTGAGAATTGAAAGCAGACAAAGAGATATGCCTGATAGCCCCTAGATTCATGTATTGCAAACCACAAGGTACAGGGAAGAGAGGGAGAGAGCAAGAGAGTGAGGCAAAGTGGGAGGGGGTTACTCCTGGCTCTGCACTCAGGAATTACTCCTAGAGGTGCTAGGGGTACCCTATAGTATGCGGGATCAAACTTAGGTAAGGGGGGGGAGAGGGAGGTAAATGGGGGAGCCAGTGGTGGTGGGAAAAATGCACTGGTCAGGAGGGATGGGTGTTGCAACATTGTAGGACTGAAACCCAATCATGAACAGTTTTGTAAATGTCTATGTCACGGTGTTATAATAAAATTATTAAAAAATGAATAGAGCGTAGAATTATGAGTTAGGTAATACTATCTAGAATTTTCAAGAAAAGCAAAGTGAACAAAAATAAACCACAGCAGTTTATTTGCCAGGAGGGAGATTAGGGAAGATAGAGAAAGGATCAATGTGCTAATAATTGTAGGCAGTGGTAACACCAGACATGGACACAGGCATTGAACATAGGCAAAGGGATATACATAATAACCTATATATACATACATATATGTATACATACACATATCACACATATATGTATACATAAACATATATGTATGCATACATATAGGCACACATATGCATACATACATATATGTATACATGTATACATATATGTATACATTCATATATGTATGCATATATATGAATGTATATACCATATGTATACATATGTATACACACATGCATATATGTATGTATATATACACATATATGTATACATGCATGTGTATACATATGTATGTATACACACATGTGTATGTATCACTGTATCACTGTCTTCCCATTCATCATTGATTTGCTTGAGCGGGCACCAATAACATCTCCATATGTCCTGTCTCATGCTAGTAGAGCCCAAGGGCATCTGCTTGCTCCAGGAACATAAAGAGCCTCAAACCATTATATTAGGTCATGGGAATGACCTAACATAATTGTTACTGGTATTTGGCACATCAAACACGACACAGGAGGCTTGCCAGGCTCTGCCGTGCAGGTGGCATACTCTTGTAGTCACCTCTAAATCCAGCATTTATTGATGAACTGCACAGCCACAAACGGCTGCGAGAGCCGGGCTGTAATAGGCTCTTGGGCTGGGTGGAGTTCTGACGAGAGGAAGTCCAGATGTGGAAAATGGCGGCCCTCATGGAGAGGGGGTTGTCTGGCTTCTTGCGAGGCTCTGCTGGGGTGGTGGGCCAGGGCTAGAACCAGCCATCCCTTCCAGGTGCCTCGTGAGCAGCTGGGCACAGGGAGAGCCGGTAGCAGCTCTGCCCCATGTCTGTGAGTCTCTGGATCAGCATACCTGGGCCGGACTTGAAAAAGACTGCTGCAGGGTGGGTCCGATGAGCCGGGCTGTAATAGACTCTTCTGCTGGGTGGAGTTCTGGGCGGACTTGAACTCCAGTACAAATATATTTCATATGTATATATATGTATATATATACATACATACACACACACACACACACAGACACACACACACACACATATATATTTTTATATATATATATATATATATATAGAGAGAGAGAGAGAGAGAGAGAGAGTCCTGCCACCTGCCCCTTGAGGTGTTGCAGGTGTGTGTGGCTGCAGTGCCCAGCTGCGTCGGCAGATGGCAGACATGAGGCAGGCTTGTCTACAACCGGGCTCTGCCCCTTGGGCCTTGGATGGTTGACGGTTTGACAGAAAAAGACTGGGTCCCCTGGGATGAACCCAGAGCCATGGCAGAGCCTGGCAAGCTACCCATGGTGTATTTGTTATGCTAAAAACAAAAACAACAGTGGACCTCATTCCCAACGAATGGAGATATTACTGGTGCCTGAGCAAATCGATGAACAACGGGAAGACAAATGATACAAGTAATATATATTGTAAGCCACAATATGTAAGAGAAGGGAGAGAGAAAGAGAGAAGAGGAAAAGTGCTTGGAGGGAGGGGATCTGTGGACATTGGTGGTGGAAAATGTACACTGGTGGAGGGATGGATGCTACAACACTGTATGACTGACACCCAAGTATGAGATATACATCTTTGTAACTGTATATCTCATGGCAGTATACTAACATAAAAAAAATTGCCAGGAGGACCTGGTGTCTGAGAAGGCCTCAACTCAAATCTTAAAATCAGAGATTTGGTGGCTCAGCTGTTCTGTCTTCCTCCTCTCATGGGGAAGAGTAAGATGGAAAGAATGCTCTTTAATTTAATTAATTAAATGGGGGGGCTTTTTTTGGAGGATGGGCCACACTTGGCAGTGCTCAGGGTTTACTTCTAGCTCTGCACTCAGGAATTACTCCTAGAGGTGTTAGGGGTACGCTAAAGAATGCGGGGATCAAACTCAGGTTGAGTGCATGGGAGGCAAGCGCCCTAGCTGCTCTACTGTCACTCCAGCCAAAGAATATTTTTTGAACCTCAATGAATTGCTTGATTCATTAGCTTATCCCCACAATTCCATTTGCTAAAATACTAATAGATGCAAAGTAATAAAACTATGAAAACCCCCCCCACCATCCTCTGTCTGTTTCTTTCACGTGCTTTAAAAAAAAAGACAAAGCTAGGTTCCAGAATACTGGCATCTGCGTGCCAAATTGGGTTCTTGTTTGCAGACTTTCAGTGGTAGGGGAACATATGGTCCCCGGCCCCGCTCTTTGATGAGCTAGAAGTCTGCCAGCTAAGGGAGATGTTCAAAACCAACATCAGGAAAGACAGGTACAGAAGAGAAAGATTTTAATATTTTTTTTTAAGATGAAAAAAGTTTTTTAAAAAAATGCCACTTGAATTGTAGCTGTGCCTTTGAGAGTTTTTGCAGAAAACATATTGAATAACATTCATGGAAATAATGATTGCGACTTCCAGATGTGAAAAAAAATGGTTGCAAATAATCTGAAATTTATGGTGAGGTGTGAGTAAAATATAAGATACTTGATCTTATGTACTTTTGGAACTTTTTTTTTGCTCTCTGACCAAAGCTCAGAATGTATTATAAGCCTCTTATATTTTCCTTATTAGCTATGGATTACAGCCAGCAAGCAAGGGGTGAAAGCCGGGACATTCTTCTGGTCTGTGTAAGTTACCGCTATTTTGTCCAATTTGTAAAACTGCAATTATGATCCAGTTTATGAAATGGTCATTAGATTTTATTCCCTTTCAGCGAAATATGAAAGCAGTAGCACATTTGAATATTTGCTAATGAAAATAATCATTTAGATGTTTTCTCCCCCCATAAGTTCTCTCTGTCCAGATAGTTATGGGAGGTTATAGGCAATTTGATAGTGTGGGATACAGTAAACATATATTTCAATATTGTATATTTTAGCACTATCGAAATCATCTTATCTAAACTCTAATAATAATAAAAAAAGCATAACCTCTCTTAAAAAAGTTTTCTCTGTACCTCCATCCACTGACTTTTCCCACTCTCTTCTTTAAAAAAATCTAAGGAATGTTTTCTCTCTTTCGAGTCACTGTCTAGATTTTTCTATCCCTTTTTATGGGGGCGGTTGATGGCGTGTCAATTAAGAACACTCTTTTTCTCTTAGTGTAGTTAACGATGTGGTTTGCTTATTGTTTCCTAGAACCATGTTACCAAATATATTCTTTTGATTCACAACTTGAAAATTCTGATGTGGACTGTGGTGGTGGCCTAGAGACTGGAAATTTGCGACAGGAGACAAAGGAAACCCTCGCCTTCCCTCTTCTTTCCCTGACTAAATTCCAGAATTTTCCTAATTGGAAAACGGGCTTCTTTTCCCGACAGAAGAGATGAAGGGTTGAGAGTTAATGCTAATAAAATAGTCTTAAGATGAACTTTACCTAATGAAAGTGTCAACATGTTGATTATTTTTAAGACTCTTTAGTAAGAAAAGGAATCTGTTTCAACTTTCATGGGGATTTTGTTCTCAGTGAGATGTTATTTCCATCATTTATTTAACCACCTAAAGCTGTTTCCATATTTACCTCATATGTTTTAACAAAAATCTGACTATTCTATAATAGCAGTGTGCTGAGAGCAATTACAGGTTCAAATTAATTCAGAACGGTGCTGTCTATATTCTAGAGATTCAGGAATAAAAGTAGCCTTTTCAGAACTGGGCTAAATTGAACTTGGATTTGGTGATTTCAAGCTAAAACAGAGCGTCCCTTTAAAAATAACTTGCCCTTCCACCTCCCCTTTTCAAAAAAAAAAAAAAGAGGTTTCCCCCCCAGCTGAGCAATAAGTGTGTTAGGGATGATCTTCCCTAAAGTAAACGTCATGATTCACCAACTTAAATCTTATGTTTCTGCATTTATGCTTTAACCCTCACTTGCCACAGAGGCTTATCAAAGAAATTTCTTCTGCTCCACAACGAATCCGCCTGGTAGGATGGAGAGAAGCCAATGACATAATTAATACTTAGTCCCTACCCTTACCCCCTGAAACTGCTGCCTAGGTTCATTCAAAAGGCTCAGTGTTCTGGTTTTGAATGGCAATTTTCTCCCCATTTCAAACCCCTTATAAGAAGGTGGCTTTTGTGTGCTCCAAAGATGCCTGTAGGTTTGCTTTGCTTCTCTGACTATTCTTTGGATATCTCTACATTCTGGAGGTGATGGAATAATCCTTTTCCTTTGCTTTTTATAAATAAATTGTTTGGATGGCCAGGCCCAGTAGTACTCAGGGGCTATTCCCAGCTCTGTACTGAGGAATCACTGCCAGAAATCACTCAGGGTACCATATAATACCAGGGATTGAACCTGGGCCTGCTGCATGTAAAATATGTGTCCACTGAGTTGTCTCTCTGGCCTTTCTTTCCTTTTAAAAGTATTTTTATAACTTAAATGCCCGAGCAGATCTTGGGGGAAGGGGTTGGAGATCTTATCTGGCAGTATTCAGGGGCTTCTCTTGCCTCTGTATTTGGGGGTCACTCCTGATGGTGCTTTGGGGGGCCTACGTGATGCCCAGAATCAAACCAGGATTAGCATGTGCAGTGCAAGTGCCTTACTCCTGTACTTTCTCTCTGGCTCTTCTCTTTTAAAAATGATTCTACTTCAAGTTAATTGATGGAAATCTACACATAATAGAAATTCTATTTATTTATTTACTTTTATTTATTTATTTATTTATTGCTTTTTTGGGTCACACCTGGCAATGCTTAGGGGTTACTTCTGACTCTGCACTCAGGAATTACCCCTGGCGATGCTCGGGGGACCACTTGGGATGCCGGGGATCGAACCCAGGTCGGCTGCACGCAAGGCAAATGCCCTACCTGCTGTGCTATCTCTCCAGCCCCAAGAGAAATTTTTATGTTTTGAGGTACTTAAGTTTGAAATAAGATTCAAACCATGCATAGTCTTAGAATTTGAAGGCCATTTTAAAAACATGAATTTATTCTGTGACCTAGAATTATTCTTGATTTTTCAATGAAAGTATTTTATTCCCAAATAATACCCAGTTGATCTCCATTATATTGTTTTGGGTCAGTCTATGTCCAAAGGCTAATTCCCTTAGTGGATGAATGTGTAGGTGACTCTAATTCCAGCAATGCTATTCAGTAGGTTTCTAATCTACAAGTTAGTGAATGTTTCAATAAATCAGTCTTCTTCTTTAAAGGGAGCTAAAAGTACCTTTGTCATAGGGTGTGGTGAAGATTGAGTGAAGTAACTCATGTACAGTGCTCTGTGGGTCTTAGTACACTGAGAATAACCAATAAAAGCATATTCATCTTTTATTCACATTATGCTTTTCACCATTGGGAAGGCATATATATCCTAGAAAATTTTGCTCCCTGTTATTAATAAATAACTTATCTAGACTTTAATTTTTCATGCTTTTTCCTGTGGTCATGTCTAATGTACTTAGTGTCATGACAAATCACGTATTGATCAGTGATGTTAAGATGACATCCTGAAGTACCGAAGAGATAGTTCAAAGGCTGGTGCATATGCTTTGCATGCCAGAGGCCCAGGTTTAATCCCGGACACCATATGTTCCTTTGACCACTGCTGGGAACACCCCTGAACACAGAGCTGGGAGTAACCTCTGCACAGTGCTGGGTACTGCTTCAAAAATAAAATTGGTATCATGAATCATTTTCCTTTCTATTTGTGAGATTTGTTCTTCCACTCTGCCTTGTACTGTGAATATGAATGACTAAGGGGCATGTCTTCTTGGCTTATGAACACAAAAGACAATTAGGAACCTTTAGAGCCAGGGAGATAATCAAGTAGTAGAACATATGTCTGCCATGTGTGAGGCCCTGAGTTGGATGGCTGGTCCTAATGGTTCTTGTGCACTGAACTACATAGCCAGACCCACACTGGGGAGTTCTCCTTGGCTTTCAGGAGAACCTTTGCTCCATGTATATGAATTTAAGCAAAGATGTAATCAGGAAATCTAGAGATCACTTTGCCCAAATCCTTATTTTTGTGATCAGAGCACAATATTTAGAGAAGTCAAAGGTGGTGCCCTCAGTCACATTTAGGATGAATTGTCAGCGCCCCTGACTTCTCAGCACACATCTGCCTTTACCACACAAACACAGAATCAGTGTCCAGAGCACATGTAAAGACTTGTGACTGATCCTATTTAGTCTTTTTTTAAAAATTTATTAAAAAAAATTTTTTTTTATCAACACTATGATTTACAAAGTACACATTTTTCATAATACAGTTGTTGGAAAGGTTCATGATTCAACACCAATCCCACCACCAAAGACCCACATTTCTCCCCCCCCCCCCCCGCATCCCCATGCCTGCTCCCTCAGCCGGCACTAATTATATTGACCATTATAGCCTGTACATGGCAATGGTATTGATAAATGGTATAACCTTTTTTTTTCTGGTTTGTTATGGACAAATCTGGCTGATTTCTGTTCTTGAATTGACTTTCTGAGTTTCTATAATGTGGTTGGTTTCTACTAGTTTGAGATATCGCACAGCTGCTTTGTGGCCATGTGCCATGGGGGAGAGCCGCTAGTACCTCTGCCCCATGTGTCTGTGTCTCTGGATAATCTTATTTAGTCTTTTCAGTCGATACTTTTTAATTTGTTTTTGGACTATGATGCTCAGGGGTTTACTCCCTACTTTGTGCTCAGGGATCACTCTTGGCGGGGCTCGGGGACCATATGGGATACCGGAGATTGAATCCAAGGCAGCTGCATGCAAGAACAATTCCCTACCAGCTGTTCTATTGCTCTGGCTCATCAGTTGGTGCTTCTTCTATCCTTATATTCACAGACATGTTTTACTTAAAATGCTTTGAACAAATCTTTTTGTTGTGTGTCAGGGAACTCCCCTGGGGTCCCGACAGTGCCAGGAAGTGAATTCCCTTCTACCTCCGAAGGCTGGCAGGGGAATGGATGAAGACTCAGGAATCTGATGCAGTTTTAAAGGGCTTTACTTATCACAGGTTCAGGCATACAAGTCAGCAATAGGAGAAACCCTGTGCTTAGGATTCCCAGCTAGAACCCCAGACATGTGTAGGCCAAGATGGCAGCCACCACGTGTTAAGGCCCTGTAAAAAGGAGAAAAAGACAAGACTCCCAAAGAAGGGTGCAAGCTCACAAAGAGAGAGCCCAAAAAGAGAGAGAGAGAGAGAGAGAGAAGGAGAGAGAGAGAGAGAGAGAGAGAGAGAGAGAGAGAGAGAGAGAGAGAGAGAGAGGAAGCAGGCTGGTTTTATACCCCTGCAACTCAGACCTCCCACTAATATGGGAAGCAGGAAGGGTCAAATGCCGTTAGGTAATTTCTCCCAGCACCTCACCTAGGCCCCATTATATGCTAATGTTTTGAGCCAAGATCTGCCTGGAAATGCCTTTATAGGGTAGAGAAGGGGTTTCTGAGATGGCATGTCTCTGTACCAAAGACTAATACTAATGCCAGTTAAATATTTCTCCAAGCCTTCACAAGTCTCGTCTACTTCACGGTAGTTTTGTATTTTAGTTGCCTTTGAGTTATCAGGGAGCCATGCTTGTTTGCTTGGAGGCAAATAGCATTTCTCTCTGGTCTAATTACTTAGAGATCCAACGTGGCCAGGCAAATATGCTGGTAAGATCTAGCTAGTCCCACGATGATTGTGGTAGCATGAGAGAATATTTATACCAGCTAGTACAGAATACATGGTCAGATAAACTGCCACATTTAGACTACCCTCTTATCTACGAAGGGATTTGCAGGGAGGCAATCCAGAGCAGATGCAGAGGCTCTTAGAGGAGTCCTGCAACAACTCCCCCTGATTAGTTTACTATAATACAATTGAAAAAGTACAAAATATTTAGTAATGTACAGAAAATTAAGATAAGAAAAAACAATTCCAATTACAAAATGATAATACATGTTACTTTAGGATCCTAACTTGTTTTTGGACCCAAAGCAAAGTTCATGACAAAGTGTTTCTAGCTGTCTGATTATAACGGACTATAGTTTGCACTGTCCATAATTTGTGAGAGTCAATTTGCTATATTTTATGTAAAGTCGGGTGTCTGGAACAAAGTCTGTGGGGCTACTTCTGAAACAGCAATAGCGGTGATCATATGAGTATGAGTCTTTGGAGAGCAGCGATCAGGAACTCGTTGAATTGTCAGGAACACTGGATCGGGTCTCAGGAACACTGGAACAAATATCTCGAACTCTGGAACAGGAGTCTTGAGCACTGGAACAGGTGTCTGGAACATCGGTGTAGGCATCTTGCAGGGCTTCTTCAGCAAGGGAACACTGGCACTGGTAACTGTACCTGTAGCTTAATTTTAGGCGAGACAAAAAACAATTTTAAGCTTGCCAGGGATCCAAGTCTGGGATGGAGAGAAGAACATAAAGAAGCTCCAACACCGGTGGAGCAGGGAAATAAGTATGAGAATTGATGATTTCAAAATTGATGAGTCTAGTGGATCAGCAGTGGAGCTGATGAATTTAATAGAGGTTTGTAGTGGTCAGAAATTGAGAAGGTAGTAGTTGAGACATAACATAGACACAACATTAATCACAAACATAATGGTGGCCACCACACGCACACACACACACACATTTGATCGATCAATATCTTACAGCTGTATATATGACCCATCTAGGGTGATAAATGGTAACGAATCAAGCGCTTCATGAATATAAAGCCAGCAAATGGTGGTGAGGAAGTGTCTTTTCCTGCTGAATAGAGCATTGGGAAAAATTATTTTTGCAAATTATTAAAATTTTAGTGAGCACTGTTTTAGGAGTCTCGGAGTATTGAGCACTGTAGCGCAAGTTTACTGCATTCCAATATCTTATCCTGTGAACAGAATCATTAGAAAAACAATTTTTTCATTGATTTAGCAAACTTTTTTGTAATGAGCACTGTGATCAGAGTCCAAAACCTCGAGCATCATAGAAGGAATCCTCAGCAGCCAAGTTCTTTTTCTGCAAATCCTGTGAACAAAAACATTAAAAGAAACTTTAACATTAATCCTTAGCAGATTTTGATATTGAGCACTATGCTCAGAGTTCACCCATATTTTCTCCTTTTTTTAATTTTTAATTTTTTAAAAAATTTTTACCTGTAAACAAAACATTAGAAAACTTATTAATTTCTAAAACCTTGACACTGAACATCATACACGGCAGTCTATTTTTCTTCAAAACCTTAAAAAACTTCTTCATTAGTCATTCCTATACATAAAGACCTTAGAAAATTCTTACAAAATACCTTCTCCTTGAGGGTTATTCAGGTACTCTCATCTTTAAACACTTTAAAGCAGCAAGGAAACATTAAGACACTTACACATTAAACACTTAGAAAATACATATATTTTTATGGTACCTTTTTTTGGAGGGTTATTTAGGTGCTTTTACCTTTAAACTCACTCCAAGGCAGGTTTTTTAAATTTTTTTTAAAGAAAGGGGGTTATCTCCAGCTAAAGCATCAACAGGCTGCAATGCAAGGTTATTTTTATTAAAGATGAACCAAGATCAACAGGCTGCAAAGCAAAATTATTGTTATTAAAGATGGACCATGTTCAACAGGCTGCAAAGCAAGATTATCATTATTAAAAAATGAACCAATTCGGGAGGTTTGAACAGCAGTTTGCAATTTAAAATTAAGACTTTATATGGAAAGAAATTAGGTGTTTTTAAACCTGTATTGAAAGAAATTAGGTGTTTTTTAGACCTGCTACCCATTTATAATTAATTTTTACTTAGATAGGTGAATTGACTGGTTTTTGAGTCTGCATCAGTGTTTTCCAGCGGCTCTCCTTGAGACAAATTTAAGGTGAATAATGTTAAAGATACCTGTTTTTTGTTGCTTCAATAACCGAATTTTGAAAGTTTTTTGAGCACGTTTAACACTTCGTCATTAGCCATAACATTTACCATAAATCATTTGCCAAAACTATCCATTTGCCAGAAGTCGTTTGCCATAAATATCCAATCACATAACTTAATTGTCTGCAAACCTCCAGCCACGTGGGACGGAGCACAGACAAATAAAAACTGGACAATTTAGTCCGGTTTGTTTTTATGGAAAGCTATGGTGCACATGAAGGTGGCAGGCAACTGTAGATTGAGCCTAAAGCTCTTTTCCAGCTGAATTAAATAAAGATGCCACCAAGAAATCTGACCTTTCATTTCCTTAAACCAAAGGTCCAGGAAAGCCTCTACTTTAAACTTAACAACTTGCTCTCCAGAACTTGCACTCAGCTCCCGTTGGGAGAGGTGCAGTTTTATCACAAAAATCACAAGAGTTAGCATCAGAAAAGGCCAAAACAAAGAATAGTCATGAGGAATGTTGCAAAGCTCCCAGAGCTTTGATCTTTGACTATTATTAAATTGAGAACAGGAGGAACTACAAGCCTTTTGAGGCCTGGACAGGCTCGGGGAATTAATCTGTTCCTCCCCTTCCTCCTCATCAGAGTTTGTAAGAATTTTAGGGAAGCCCTCAACTTGAGATTCAGTCTCCATCAGAGGGGCATCTCCGCCTTCGGAGGTATTAACTCCGGGCAGATTTTCAGTTTGAGAGTCGGCCTCCTCTGGAGGTTTCTTTTCTTCCTCTAGGTTATCGTCAAGCTTTAAAATCTGTTTGCTAGATTTAATTTCATGACTCTCTGAAAGAAAAGCAGGAGTTACAAAAGTCACCACTTTTACTAGCACCTGAAGAAACAGGTGAAGCCAGAACAAAGAAAAAACCTCCGAGAGGTAACCCATTTTAACTCACGGTTTAAATGCTGCTCCCAGCTTCAGGAAAAGTTCATCAACATCTCGGTGGGACCTCCAGATGCAGGGGTGCCCACCCAGGGACGCCAGATGTCGGGGAGCACTGCCGGGGTCCCCCACAGTGCCGGGAAGCGAGTTTCCTTCTACCTCCGAAGCCGGCGGGGAATGGATGAAGACTCAGGAATCCGATGCAGTTTTAAAAGGCTTTACTTATCACAGGTTCAGGCATACAAGTCAGCAATAGGAAAAACCCTGTGCTTAGGATTCCCAGCTAGAACCCCAGCCACGTGTAGGCCAAGATGGCGGCCACCACGTGTTAAGGCCCTGTAAAAAAGGAGAAAAAGACAAGACTCCCAAGAAGGGTGCAAGCTCACAAAGAGAGAGAAAAAAAAGAGAAGAGAGAGAGAGAGAGAGAGAGAGAGAGAGAGAGAGAGAGAGAGAGAGAGAGAGAGGAAGCAGGCTGGTTTTATACCCCCAAAACTCAGACCTCCCACTATTATGGGAAGCAGGAAGGGTCAAATGCCCTTAGGTAATTTCTCCCAGCACCTCACCTAGGCCCTATTATATGCTAATGTTTTGAGCCAAGATCTGCCTGGAAATGCCTTTATAGGGTAGAGAAGGGGGTTTCTGAGATGGCATGTCTCTGTACCAAAGACTAATACTAATGCCAGTTAAATATTTCTCCAAGCCTTCACAAGAGTCTCGTCTACTTCACGGTAGTTTTGTATTTTAGTTGCCTTTGAGTTATCAGGGAGCCATGCTTGCTTGCTTGGAGGCAAACAGCATTTCTCTCTGGTCTAATTACTTAGAGATCCAACGTGGCCAGGCAAATATGCTGGTAAGATCTAGCTAGTCCCACGATGATTGTGGTAGCATGAGAGAATATTTATACCAGCCAGTACAGAATACATGGTCAGATAAACTGCCACATTTAGACTACCCCCTCCCTATCTACGAAGTGACCTGCAGGAGGCAATCCAGGGCAGATGCAGAGGCTCTTAGAGGAGTCCTGCAACAATTGTGCATGCGTGTAGTGTGTCTGTAGACCAGTGTGTGGTAGTAAAAGCTAATATCTATTAAACCTCTTGAAGCGCTTTGCATGTGCTGTCTCTTGTCATCTCTGCAACGATCTATGAAAAGACACACTTCCTCCTCTCATTTTATAGAGGTACCCAAAGGTTAAGGGTTTTGTCATAGTCTCCTGCACACATGCTGGAGTCAGGTTTCAAAATCAGTCCTGGTCCAAGAACTCAAGCTTCTCATCCCTTCCCCTCTGGTCAGGCTTCCCATCCTGCAATGGTATGGACGAAAGGTGTGATGAGCCAGCTCTAGTTCTGTCATCTTGTGATTTTCCATGTGCATCAAGTGAGTCCTTCAGAGTCCATTTCTGAGACTTAACACCGATGACATAAGTGAACAGATTTCTAGGTAGGTAGTCAACCTAAGATATAAAAAAAAAAAGGCTACAAGGATTTTCTTTCTTTTTTTTTTTTAAAGTTAGGAAAGAATTCAAACTATGCAATTATTTTGTTTGGATACAGGGGATTTTGAAAGTGATTAAGCGATTAACCTGGCTTTGCTTTGCCTATTTCGAACTCAATTATAGGCTATAATGAACAGGGTCATATTGATTTAATAGGAGTGGAATCTGTTTAAACTGGGGCTCATTTCTATGGTAAACATGATTTTCCAGGCTAGTAGGCTAGTTTGAGTCAGAGCAGGGTCAGAACAATGACAAATGCTTGATTTATCAGAAAGGCTGGTGTTGGTGGGAGTGGTCATGGGGACTGGGAAAGGGTGAGGAGGAGCGGGGATGACCAAGTCTAGTATTCAGTTGTGACCCTGGAGAGTACTTCTTTCCCTCTCATTTTTGGGAACCTGGGGGCACGCATTGTAGTGATCAGGTGCTACTCCTGGCTCTTTGCTCAGGGATCACTCCTGGAGATGCTCTGGAGACCATGCAGTGCTGGGAATCAAACCAGGATTGGCTGAATGGAAGGCAAATATACCTTAAACCCTGCACTATGCCACATACCACTGAAGATTTGCTCATGCTCATCAAAAGTAAAAGCTTAAATGGTTCACTCAGCATCCTTTGAGAATTTTTTGGGGGTCACACCTGGCAATGCTTAGGACTCACTCCCAGCTCGGTACTCAGGAAATACTCTTGGTGGGGCTTGGAGAACCATATGGGACACAGGGGATCAAACCTAGATCAGATGAATGCAAAGCAAATGCCCTATCTGTTGTACTATCGCTCTAGTCCCCCTTTGAGACACTTTTAACAATTTGTTTCTAGAGTAGCTTTTGATTCACACCAATGTTGAGCAGTAGGCATTTCCCCATTTCTCCTATTCCTACCAATTCTATTCTCATGCTGCTTGGCTGGTCAGTGTGGTCCATTTGTCACAACTGACGGATCTACATAAACACATATTTACCATGCAGAGACCATTGTTTACATTAGAGTGCATACTTGGCTACAGTAATTTTTACTAGCCATAACTAAAACTGGGCTTTACTTTAGAATCACTATAAACATGTTCTAATGTTGGTCTTGGGGGAGCAGAAACGTGATATTTTTTTTTTCTGAAGTGTGTGCCCCCATTAAGAAAAAAAGAAAGCAAGTTTTCCTTAAATAAAGGCCTCATTCAGTGTCTGCACATTTTAATATAATTCAACATAGGCTATAGTACCATCATATAATCCAGGGGCTCTTAAAATGTGTGCCAGAATCTGGTAATTATATTTCAACAAAGGAACGAGTCTTAAACACAAAAGTCATTGTGAATGAAGATTATACCCTTGTTGTCAGTCTCATAATTATATGTGCCATTCTTGATAGAGTTTTATAGAACTAGAAGAGGATTTCAGGAATATCTTTCTTTATCCCTTATTTTATAGAGGAGGAATCTAAAGTTTTTGATTAAATAATTTTTTCTTTCCAAAGTCAGATAGCTACTGAGAGCTAGAACAAATAACTAATTACGACCATTAATAAAAGTATGTCTTAGCCTGGTTCCCACCCCTTCCCTCTCTTGTCCCATTTCATCCTTAAAATCAAGTCGCATAGCATGCTTTGCTAATATGACTGTTTGATCAACTGAGGCCGAGAGGGTAAGAAGGCCTAGGGGTTGAGAGGTCGCATCATCTGCAAGAGGTAGATTTGGAATATGAGACCTGGTCCCACTTTGGCCATGGGTAATGACTTTACCCAATAAAAGCAATCATTTTTAGCCCAAGGCCCCTTCTGCCTGGAGCAGAGTCTTTGATTAGCAAGAGAATTTCCTCACTTGCCTGTGAATCAGAGTTTCCAATCTACTCTCCGGTGGCAGAGGTTGAGCAATGTAATATTTTGCAAATGGAATTGGGAGTTTAAACACTAACTCCAAAGAGGACCTTTTACTACAATGAAGTGAAAACAGATGGTGGTAAATACAAAACCCTTGGCCTGGGTGCAGAAACAGGGCTTTCCCCAGGCTGAAGTTTGTGGAACTCACATTTACTGTGCTTCTTATTACTCCACAGGGTCATCCCTCATGAGCGGAGAATATTAACCATACTTCAGTGGCTTACGCTGCCAGACAGCGAAAGGTACTTGTTTCCCTTGCCCTGACTTTCTCTTCTCTCTACATTTCCATCTTAGGGCAGAAATGGGCAAAATGCTAGATGAACTGTGGCATAGAAGTACAGGCTTGTTTGGGTATTATGAAAGTTTCACAATTCTTCATCCTTAGTGTTGTTACTTTCCTAAGGAGACAATGAATGTGACTTGTTTGGGTCTGTTTAATAACAGGCATTACTACTACGCTGTTAATCCTGGCCACTGCAGCACAGTTTAGACTTGGATAAGTGATTCAGCAGCAGCTCAAGGATTTAGGGAAGCTGCAAGACTTTTCACTTTTATGGCAGGTTTTTAAATTTCCTTGTTTTAAATCAAACTGTGGATTGCTGGGCCTTTATGAATTACTGGACTCTATTATCTTGAGGATTCATGACTTGAGTCTTTATTCAGAGTTTCCTTTGAAACTTTTGATTCTTGTTTGTTTGTTAGCCATGTCTGCAATTACTCAGGAGCTATTCCTGGCTCTGTGCACAGGGATCATTTCTTTTTTTAAAAAAAATGTTATTATATCACCGTGAGACATATAATTACAAAGGTGTTCATAATTGGTTCTTGGTAATACAATATTCCAGCACCCATCCCTCCGCCAGTGCCCCATTTCCACCACCAATGTACTCCACCCCTCCCACCCACCCCAGGGTGCCTCAATAGCAGGTACCTCCATTTCCTCTCTTTCTCTCTGTCTCTCTCTCTCTGCATCTCTCTCCCTCTTCTTTTACATATTGTGGCTAGCCTTGCAGATATTTAGAGTTTATCACTTAAGTCTCTTTGTGTATATACAATGGTGAGTTTTAGTCTGTCATTACTATTTCCCACACTTAGTAAAGCACTGGTATCTATTTATATCCTATTAATGAATGCAGTCATTCTATATCTGTCCTTTTCCTCTGACTATTCTTTTTTTTTTTGGCTTTTGGGCACACCCGGCGATGCTCAGGGTTACCCTGGCTCTGCACTCAGGAATTACCCTGGCGGGCTCGGGGACCAAGAGGCGCCGCGGCTACGCCGGCCCCTCCTTCTGACTAATTTCACTCAGCATGATAGTCAGGGATCATTTCTTGAGGTGCTGTAAAGACTATGTGGTGCTGGGGGATTGTACAAGGGTCAGCCACATGCCACTCAAGTGCCTTCCAATCCTGTACTTTTGTCCTGACTTTAGGTTTCTGAAGGTGGGATTAGGCAATTAATATTAGTGAGTGTAGAATATTGGGTGGTGGATGTGGAAGCAATAGGAAAATCAAATTATGAAAGGAGAGTTTTCAAGGAAAGAGTAATAGTGGATGGGAGGTTAACTGAAGGTGAGTTTTAGAAAACATGTTTAGAGGTGTTTGGTGTTTTTTGTTATATGAGGTTTATGGGATGTTCTTCACCTTTCGATTTTCCTACAGGCCTTCAGTCTATGCCTTCTATTCTGAACAACCGATTTCTCTGGACACAAATATGGCCCTTTTGGCCCTGAGGTTAGTAGCTTCTCATCTGCCTGAGGAGACCTGGTGTCTTTAGGATTATGTGATCTACTGACCTTATTTCTGGATTTGTACAAAGTTTGTTGGTGTATTTGATCTGTAAGGTCTCTACAGAGTCAATGAATTAGAAGACTAAAAGCATTTTAAAAATCATAAATACACTAGCTTCTTTTATAGGAACTTTATTTCAGATTCATTTAGTGCCCAGATATATCTTAAGCTTGTTGCTAGTGGGTGAATATATCCCAAGCCTGTGAACTGATGACTTGTAAGAAAAAGGATTGGGAAGAACTGGCTTTTGCCATCACTGGGAATAGAATGGGAAGGAATCTGGAGATGAAATCTGCATGGCAAGTGTTGCAACTGAAATTCAGCTCCATTTAAGTTATTGTGCAGACAGGAGGCAAGGCCAGCAAAGTATCTCTAATAGCTTTAGCAAATGCAATGAAACCAACCTTGGATTAGGGCATGGGGAATGTCTTGGTAACTTCTGTTAAAGGCATATATTTGTGAAACCATCACTGAGACCAGGACTATGACTATATTCATCCCTCTCCAACAACAAATGCTCTGTGATTAACAGAAAGACACTGTTGAATAAGAAATCTCTTTAGTAGAGCAGGAGAGGGAACGCAGTATCACTCAGGAATCTTAGTAAGAGAAATCTATTGAAAAGGTAGTGTCCAACATAACTTCAAATTCAAGTAATGTGTGAAGAAAAGTGGCATTTCACAATTTTCTCCTCTTGTCTAGAGATGGAAATCTTTTCACGGTTCAGAACAGATCACTTTAAAATAAGATGGAAATTTCCTATCTATACCTTTTTCTCTCTTGAGTGGTTTTCCACTTTTCCTTAGTGGAGTGGTGACATCTACATCAACACAGTAAGACTAGGTTTTATGTAACCAGTTACTTAAAAAACATTTATGTACCAGCTCCCATTCACTAATAGTCTACAGCAACACTGTTGGTAATACATCAGTTTGTGGTCAGCATCAGAATGAAGAGGAAATAAAGATAAATGTGTCTTGACCTAAGTACTTTTGAGCAAAACACCACATGTCTAGATCAAGATAATAAATACTAAGGTATCAAGTATTTCTGAATGCTTACAGTAATTCGGGGCTTATTTGTAATGAATGGCTCTGTGAAACACTTCCTGCTTTGCCTTAAATCACTGAAGTCATATATGTCTAATGCTCTTTTCCTAAACCCTTTGATGTTTAACCAGAGATACAGGATTATGAAACACAAATGATAAGGTAGATAAATATCTGCATACATGAAACATAAATTTATTCTTGCCAAAGCAAGCATGTCTGTTTTATCTTTAAGATGACTTTCTTTGAGATTAAAATGAACAAAAAGGAACTACGTTTTATTTTAAAATTAAAAAAATCCCTAAGCAGTTCCATGTGGCCTATTTAAAGGTTCAACTTGTTTGAATAATAATACTGCCTAAAAGCCCTGTGGCATATGCCAAACAGGGCCCTATCGAGCCCTTCTTTTCAAAGCAGGAGACTAGTACTTAGAGTTTGACTGGTAAGTGAACTTAGAGAACCTCAGAGCTTCTGAAGCTCAGACCAGGGTTCTTCCCATGAAACCATCAAACTCTTCTTCTGTCCAGGCGTAAGCAAAGTGGTCAGTTAATAACTATGTTCACATCCTACAGAACATTTTCTTTATGTCAAAAGTCAGAATTTTACAATGCAGATGAGGGATAACTCATAATTTTCATTTCTTTGAAAGTTACATGGCTTAGCAATAATGTTCTTTATCCATAACCGGCTCCGGATTTCTGAGGTGTAGTTCAGTAGTGATTACTACTTGAAAACGTATGTGTTTTAATCAAGAAATAAACTACAAAGTTTTAAGCAATCAGCAATGATGATTGAAGTATAAGAGGATGCTTAATTTGTTGTGATGATGGTTCTTTGCTCAGAGTACTTCATAAATTTCAAAACTTTTTCCCCCTATAGGATTTGAACTTAAAAGTTGCATGTATTCATGTTACATTATTTTAGTATTAATATTTGTAACTTGGATATTATATCTACTGAGTAAACCATTCTGGTTAGCTATCTTTGGGTGTATCTTCCTTCAGGTATGGAAACTGATAACTTGATATTTCTCTTCCAAGAAGGCAAGGAATATTCTCACATTTCAACTATTTCTCATTTGATTCTAGAAATTTTATTTTTATTAAAAGCTAAATAAAATCATAGGTAAAAACCAAAGCAAGCCGACATCCATCTTCACTATTGTGTGTGTGGGTATATATATATGTGTGTGTGTATTTCTACATATTAAGATAATATATATTTTCTGCATTTATTTCATATGTAAAGATTATACTAGCAAAATATTTTAAAATCAAAAAATATGTTATCTATGAGTACCATATCTTGCATTTGAAGTTTGAAAAGATTCAATATAGAAAAATATGTGCTACATCACAATTGAAGCTTATGCTTTGTTTGCTTAATATTTGAGTATGCTTTTTTTCAGGATCGTTCTCAAAAGCTATTAACTGAGATGACCAGACAGTGGGCTAATAGCGTCAGGAAATGATGTGTTGCTTCTGGGTTCATAGTGTAACCGTGAATGTTCAGAATTATGCTTGCTCCCGATTATTGACGCAATCTTTTTCTCTTTGACAATCTCTGCTTTATCTGTGACCTCTCATTCGGCTGCTCTTCTAGGCCTAGAGGCAGAGCTTTGGCTGGCTAGTTACTACCTTCAGATGGCAAAGTAAAAAGCAGGGAAATTTGCCCTTTTCCCTCCCATCCTCTTAATAACCTCAGTCTAAATCTTCTAAAGTCAGGCTGAAGAATGGCTGGTCAGTGAAAACTTAGCTCTCATCTACCTCTAACATTCAAAGAAGGAAATATATGCGATATATAATCCCTGGATGAAAACTCATTGTGACTAAATCCTGTTTCTCCCGCTGCTCTAACCCGCTGCTATCGGAAGGCCTCGCCTTTGGAGTTCTTGGAATGTTAAGGTCTTTTGCAAATGGCCTGGTGTCTGAATGGCAGATTTGAGTGCTAGCTGAATGTATTCAGTGACCATGATATGGGAAACCGTCTTTTTTCCCCTTTTGCTTCTCTTCTGATGGAATATTGCCTAATACTAGAAGCATTTAAAAAAAATAGCAAAACTAAAACAGAATCTGGGGCTGTGCCTTTTAATCTCTCTGCCGGAGAAAGAGGAGGAGATGGAAGTGGAAGTATACCTTTGCGGTAGCTTGCTCTGGAAACAGTGAAACTGCATGGCAGATGGCCTCCTTTTGGGATACACTAACATTGTTCCTCCTCCTGCCCCTTTCTGCATCTGAATGAATCTCAGAGGGGACATCCTCCTAAATTACTAGGGAGTCTACAGGGCTTGTTGTTTAATTCGACTTTGCACCATGAGCAAATCAGGAATCCGTTTTTTTTTATCTCCAACACTTAGAAGTCCTCTAGATTATCAAAGTAAGATACATAGTTCTGATACTCAGAAGGGGATTTTCTGTAGAAAGAGTCTGAGGCTCCTTCTGATCCATGTACAAGTGAAGAGACCTGGATGACTTTTTACATTTGACTGAATTTCTGGAGAAATATTTAAGATATATGGTTATCTCGTTTTTTTAGAGATTCCCAGTACCATAAACTTTGTTTTCCCGAGAAAAATTCTGATTTGTATAATCTATTCATGACCAAGGAAGATTTTTTTAAAAAAAATTTTATTTATATTTTAATTAATTCTTGGGTTAGAATTAGCTTTTTTATTTTTTGGTTGCTGTTGATCCTTGCCAAAGAAGGTGACAGTTGCTTTAATATATTTGGTGGTAGGAACAGAAAGCCATAAAATGCTGAATTGGAACCACCTACCTGGATCTCACTGTCACCTTGAAATAACTGAGTATCTTGTATTCTTTGTTTTCTTTTTATTTGGTTGTTTTTGTCTTATTTTATTTTGGAGGTACTCAGGGGTAACTCCTGGCTCTCCACTCAGCAAATACTCCTAGCAATGCTTTGGAGACCATATAAGATGCCTGAGATAGAACTTGGGTCAGCCTTGTGCAAGGCAAGCACCCTACTCACTATACTATCACTCTGGTCCCATATACATTTTTTTTCTGCTAGTCCTTTAAAAATAAAGAGTTTTCCATAACCCAGGCCCTGTCTCTCCCAATGCTGGGGTTATGAAGTGTAGAGTCCTGTGTCACCTGCTGGTGCATCTGGACAAAAAAAATCCCATATGATTTGATAGCCTTAAATTAGATGTTTTCTTCATAGTGAAGAAATTATGGCAGCAGCATTAAGATCAATTTAAGAGTGTTCTCTTTTTGCAATTCTTTGAATTGTCAGTCATCCCATTTTTTTTCTCACTTATGGAGACTTAGTTTTTCTAACTAAGGCTCTGCTGACCCAGATGGCAAAGTCTGAGCTTTATTATCTGACCCAGAGGGACAGACAACTTCTGAGTCCAGACATCTCTATCCGCCAGTACAGGAGAGTAGTTATGGCTCACCTCTTACTCCGGCTAAGAGACCTAAGAGGAAAGTTACCCCTAAGAGGAGACAGGAAAGACCAGTTGCTCCTCCAAAGAAAAGAAGAAGAAAATTACATAGGATGGATCACTATACCACGGAAAGTCGCCAGGACAAAGTAAGTTTATCTGTTGTTCCAAAGCTTTGTGGCGGGTAGGTCTGAATTGAAGTTGCCTTCAAGGCCTTGGCTTGAAAATCGGCTGATTATGTTTCTGAAAACTCTGATGCTCCCTGGTTGACTTCGGCTAGAAGAATTTGGCACCTCAGGGCTCCAACACTGATGTGAAGACCTCCTGGACATTCTTTAAGGCAGGAAGAGAGAATCTTCTTTCTTCAGAGTTAGTTGCCCTCACGCTAACCAAAACAAGGTTGAGTGACTGTTAAGTATTGGTTTTGCTTGCGCTGACTCACAGAATGAGTCATAGATTTGTAGTCTTGGATCTTGAGAATAGCCAAACAGAAAAGCTGTAGGACTCTCAAGACCAGGTAGATTAGAACTCTGTTGAAAACATACTTAGACTAGTGGCATATATCTTTAGAGTTCAAAAAATGTTTAAGGTTAGACAAGAATAGTTTAGACCTGAAGAAAAATGAGAAAGCAATGAGTAGATCAGGGTTTTATATGTTTTTTTGAGATAGGAATAATGCCTTCTTTTTCAGTATCATTAGAATGGATGATGGGTTATTTTCTTGAGAGTTTCTGATACTTTTCAGGCAAGGTCTTATTTGTGATGGTCTAAACTAATCCCTAAGAAGTAGGTTCTGGATTTTACTTGATTTGTCTTATTGATTAGGGGAAAATAAATCATTGCCAAGGGTTGGTGTTTTGTGTTTGGTATTTGATGTTTTTTTGTTGAGGCAAAGATCTTAAAGGAGACCTTGGTTTTCTCAGAAGCAAATGTCACCTTCTTGTTTCTGTTAGTCCCTTCAGATTTTGATGCACATATTATTCAGAAAGTTTTGGAATGAATGTGAAATACTGACTCTTGTGAAGAAATACATTTTACACCTGATTTTTTTTTTATGACATATGATAAAAGGGTCTTGGCTCAAATGCTGATTGAAGATAATACTGTGTGTCTGAGTGGAGAATGTTAGGCATAGCTCTATGTTCTTATCTCTATGATCCTGGCAGTATGTGTGTGTGTGATTGTGGCTAAATTGAAAAATTTATCTCAGATGTTTCTTGAGCAACTTTCCATGGCCCAAATAGAGATGAGAGAGAAGGGGAAGTCTCCAGTATGTCCGAGCATTCATGTTGTTAGAAATGATCCATTTGAAATGAGAAAATGAGAGCTGAGTTATGTCTCTTAAGTTTGGGAATGTTTTTCAGAGAAATCAGGTTTTGTTTTCATTGGCCTAAATAAATCTTCTAGAACAAATTCAGTGGTTTGCTTTTGCTTATGTTAAGACTCATTCTTATTTTACTGAAAATCTGCCTGAAAGAGACTCAATGGAGAAGCAGTGGCTAATTTCTCAGAACAGCTTCCTTTATTAAGAAATGATCGCTGCAGAAATGCAGAGTTTAGTTGTTTAAAACATTAGATGGATCTCATTGCATTAACTATGTTCTAATTTAGCATCTGGTGGAAGGTTACTTCTTTGGAATTCTCTCAGTTCACTTAAGTCTTTATCTCCTCCTTTCCATGATTCAAAATCTGATGTGCTTTCACCTAGGGAACAAGAGGCTGACACTATCCATCTGACTGTGCACTCTCAAATTCTTAGAGGCCATTGTCTTAAAAAAAAAAAGCAAGAATTTCCTCTAATGTTTCAAATTTTACTTTGGTCAAAGAATCTTAAAAGGAATGGGATACTGAGAGGTTTAATGTGTCTGAAAAAGTACAAATCAAAATTCTTAGACAAGATTTCCACTAAGAAAGTCAGGCAAGTTTCCCTAGTCAAAACTCTGCCTCTTGGTCTGAAGTTTTCTTTCCAGAATGTTCTAAGGGTGGAAGATCTGTGAGAAACTGAGAGGGAAAAAAATCCTGCAGGGACTAATTTGTTTCTTTTTCCAGATGACAAATCCTCTGAGGGAAATTGACAAAACAGTGGGACAGTTAATGGATGGACTGAAACAGCTAAAGCTGCACCGCTGTGTAAATGTCATCTTTGTTGGAGACCATGGTAAAGCTTTGTCATTTTTCATTCACAAATAGCGTGAATTCATTGGTAACGGCTCTCTTACCAATGAAGCCTGTGGTGCTGAGGATAGAGCCTTTGTTCTCAGAATCCTAATTTGTATTTGTTACCTTTTTCCTTCTTTCTTCAGAAAGGGGAAAGAAATCGGATCCTGACTCAAAAGATGGCCTGAGACCCCTGGCTTCATTTTGATCAAGACTATGTCTTATATAAAAACTTAGTTCATATTAAGGTGTTGCAGACCGTTTAACTTGGTATTAATAGTTCCCCTTTTCTTTCTTTTTTTCTTTTGGTTTTTGAACCACACCCGGCAATGCTCTGGATTTACTCAAAAATCACTCTGCTGCTTGAGAGTACCTGGGTCATCCACATGCAAAGCAAGTGCCCTACCTACTATAGTATGGCTCTGGCTCTTGGTATCACAGTCTCTATATAAATATTGAGTGTGATAAACCTCATCCTTGCTAGCCTCACCCCTAAAAGGAGGTCAGCTGGAGCCATAGTATAGTAGGAATGGAGCTTGCCTTGTGCATGGCTGACCTTGGTTTGTTTCATTGTGCTCCATATAGTCCCCCAAGTACTGCCAGGAGTGATCCCTGAGTGAAGTCGAGAGTAAGCCTTGAGCACCATTGGGTGTGGCTCCAAAACATTAAAAAATGGCTGCTACAAAGTTTATGTGGCTAAAAAATGTGAATCTAGTGAATATGAATCAAAGATTTAGCTCAACAATGAAAATTGTGTTGGGGCCTGAGCAGTAGTATAGTGGGTAGGGCATTTGCCTTGCATGTGGTTGACATGGGTTCCATCCCCAGCATCCCATATGGACCCTGAGCACCAGCTGGAGTAATTCCTGAAAGCAGAGCCAGGAACAACCCCTGAGCTTTGCTGGGTGGAGAGAGAGAGAGAGAGAGAGAGAGAGAGAGAGAGAGAGAGAGAGAGAGAGAGAGAGAGAGAATATTGCTTTGTGTTTGTGAGGCTTTGGGTTCAATTACTGGGACTACAACACGCACACACACACACGACTTACACTCTAAATATGAAAAAGAAGCATATTTTGTTAAAGAAGTGAAAGCAGTTTTTCTAAATCATTGTATAATGTAAAAATTTCATGACCTTTTGGAGAAGATAATCAAGACTGTGCAAATTTGGTGGTTGTAAAACTGAAGGGGAGCACCAGAAAGCTTTCTTAGTCCTGTCTGCAGAATTGAGTTCTGGACAGTGTGTGCAGCATTGCAGAGATCGCTCCCAGGTGAACACTCTTGTGGACCTAAAGTTTTCTTTTCAGGATGGCTGAGAAGATCTATGAGAAACGGAGTAAAAATCAAAGAAACTTAAGCAAAACAACCATAAGATCCTCTTGGTCTTTTGCAGGGACTGAACATAAGCCTGTGCAAAATGATGCTCAGTGACTTTGACTCAGTGGAGAACTGCTGATAGGACAGAGCAAGTGACATTGCAGATTCAGTTTAGATTTCCCAAGTGTCAGGCACATTTGGCTACATGTTGGAGCCAGATGTCAAAGAAGCAGACGAGTCCTAATGAATCATAGGCTGGAGCATGTAAGGTTCTTAGATAGGTTATACCCTGTCTTGCCAGCGTTGAGACTTCTGAAATGAGTGGACTGTTTTGGCATGGGACACCACGGCATCTGTAGTTAGTCAAAGGTAGTGTGGTGTCTCAGACCTTGAGCCGTGGAGGGAAAAGTAGTTTCAGTGAAGTTCAGATTGCACTGTGCACATAATAGCCCACAGTCTCATTTGTTACATGCTCTGAAGTACCCATCTCCTCACCTGCAGAAGAGAATACTTACACCACCCTCCTGGAATTAGTCGGGAGCGGGAGGGTGATGATGTTTGAGAAGCAATTGAAATATGGCATGTAAAAAAATGAAGTTATGAAATTCTGCTATAAATGGATGGATATGGAAAGAATCATGTTGAGTGAAATTAGTCAGAAGGAAAGAGAGAGACATAGAATGACTGCATTTATTTGCATGACATAAATATACCAGGTGATCTTACCGAAAGTGGAAATTACCACAAGCGTGTGGGAGTCAGAGGTTAGTTTATGGGATACCATAATCATATGGGATACCAGGGACCATATGGGATACCAGGGGATCAAACCAGGGCCGACACAGGCCAGCCGCGTGCAAGGCAAACACCCTACCAGCTGGGCTATCGCCCCGCCCCATGTTTTAGATTTCTTAGCTTTCGTTTTTAATCCTACACTATAATATTTTTAACACATTTTGATTTAGTCATACAGAAGTAGAAAATACACCATTTCAGCTATTATTTTGAATCATTCATTAAGAAGATCAAGACAAAGGAAGAAACTGCAATTTTTCTTTTTAATTTGTTTTCACAGAAGGCACAAAGACCTATTCTTTAAAAACATAACTGGAAATTGCTTCCAATTCTTCCTCTCTGGGAGTGGTATCAATAACTAAAATACATAGTTCTGTGTCTCTTCTACAAAGTGTGTTTTTCTAATTTTCTTTCTCTCTCTAATAGACCTCCTGCCTTGAGTCCAGAATCACAACCAGCACTTTGTCTCTGCTGGTGGTAAATCAGTAATTAGCAATTTTTTTACTAACAAAACAATACTGACAACAAGAGATGAAAGGGAAAATGTGAGCCCCAATGACCACCCAAACTGAAAAACAAAATAGTACTGAAAACAAGTTGTAAACCATGTAATCAGTCAAAACTCAAAGCAAGCAACCAAAATAAAAAGAGAGTCGAGGTAGGGAACTATTTTAACCAATACACTTCCTGTTCCCATCAAGGCAGAATTCTTGATTAACTGTTATTTTTGTTTGTTTGTTTTTTTATTTTTTGGGGATTTTTATTTTTGGTGGGGACATAAAGAGACCACAGTGATAGTATAGTGGGGAAAGATGTTTGCCCTGTACTCGACCAACCGGGTTCGATCCCTGGCATCTGGTATGGTCCCCAGAGAACCACCAGGACTAATTCCTGAGTGCAGAACCAGGAGGAACTCCTGAGCATTGCCGGATGTGACCCCGCCCCCAAAAAAAAGCTGAAAAAAATACATAGATATAGCAAACTTAAACTCTTACACTCATAGATGATGGGGATTGAGAAAGACTTATCACAACCTAACATATGAGTTCTCTATAAAGAGAAATGTAAAGCAGGAGCCTGGGATGGCACTCTAGAGGCCCTGGGTTCTATCGCTGGCACTGCATAGCCCACATGCACTGCTGGGTGTGATTCTAGTGACCATTTGAGCCCCACAGGATATGGCTCTAGTAACTCCAGTTGTAGTTCCCACAACAGTAACAACTACCCCCACAAAAACAAAAGAATTATACCCAAGAGGGACCCAGATCAAGGAAAATTTATATGATCATCTTCTGCGATGCTAGACCTGTTCATATTTTTAAATGCAAATGGGAACAAAAAGGGAAAAGCCATATCCCAAGACAGAACATCTTGCTGTCAAAGATATAAACTATTAGGAATGAAAATAAGAGTGAATTGTCACTATGGTTCAGAATAATATTCACCCAGGATGGGAGATGACAAGGATTTCCCAATTGTTACCATTTCAGGATGCCCCTGCTCTCTCTCTCTCCCTTGCTCTGTCTCTCTCTCTTTCCCTCTCTCTCTTTCTCTTTCACACACAGACACACACACACACACACACACACACACACACACACATATACAAAGACCCAACAGGGAGCCACCTCTCTTGCTTTTACATGCCATATTTTTTTTTACTTGTATCAATTGTCTTCTTGTTTTTTTTTTAACATTTTATTATACCACCGTGAGATATACAATTACAATGCTGTTCACGCTTGGGGTTTTCGGTCACACAGTGTTCCAGCACCCTGCCCTCCACCAGTGCCCCCAGCCACCACCCATGTCCCCAATTCCCTCCCCCTCCCACATCCTGCCTAAATGGCAGGTTCTTTATCTCCCTCTCCCTCTCCCTCTCTCTCTCCTCCTTCTCCCACACATTGTGGGTTGCACTACGTACACTTAGAAGCCATCATTTGCATTTTTTTGTCTGTATTTAATGCTCAGTTCTATGTTAGCATCAGAACTTTAGACATTTATTCACACATGTTCCCTTCTCTATCTAAACCCCGAGCACTGCCAGGAGTAATTCCTGAGTGCAGAGCCAGAAGTAACTCTTGAGCATCACCGAATGTGACCCCCAAAAAAATCTAAAACATGAGGTATCCTTGCTTTAAGTTGTTCAAAACTAATTGAAGACATGACTGAATCCTCTCTCTCTACTGTAGGTGAAGATTTTAAATTCAATTACCTGAAAATCATGTTATTTCTCTTTTCAGGAATGGAAGATGTAACATGTGATAGAACAGAGTTCTTGAGTAATTACCTCACCAACGTGGATGACATTACTTTAGTTCCTGGGACCCTAGGAAGAATTCGACCCAAATTTGCCAATAATGCAAAGTGTAAGAGATTTTTAAAATACTAAATGATTAGAGTAATAATTTAGTTGAGTAGGTAATGGGTTGTTCTATGAAGCTGGAATACTTGGGTAAAAAAATCCTAGCTCTTTATTTTTATCTATCTATCTATCTATCTATCTATCTATCTATCTATCTATCTATCTATCTATCTATCTATCTATCTATCTATCTATCTATCTATCTATCTATCTATCTATCTATCTATCTATCTATCTATCATCTCTCTCTCTTCTCTATCTCTCTCTGTGTCTATTTATTTATTTATTTTTTTTGTTTTTTGGGTCACACCCGGCGATCACTAGGGAATTACTCCTGGCGGTGCTCGGGGGACCATATGGGATGCCGGGGATCAAACCCTGGTCAGCCGCGTGCAAGGCAAAAGCCCTCTCCACTGTGCTGTCTCTCTGGCCCAATCCTAGGTTTTTAATTCCCTAGCTGTATGACCGTGAGTGAGTCAATTAAGCACTAAACCTCCATCTTTGTTTCAACTGAAGAACATGCATGATAATGAAAATAGCTTTCCTGTAGAACCAGTATAAAAGGAACCTATGTATTTCACTTAAGGGGGTTCCTAACTCAGGGTAACATTAAATACATATTTTCTCTTGTTATTATCTTGTGAAAAATGCATTGAATTTGTGGCACATGTAGAACCATAGACCTCTGTTCACAAGAGAGGAAACATTTTCACAAGAGGTTCAGACTTTGCCATAATGGTTCCTAGAACTGTGTACAAGGGGCCCTTCGACTTAGTAAAAGTAATGGGCTGAATCCAGGAGAAAAAAAAATCTATTAAACTTTTGGGAAGTGGTAGCTGTTTTGAAAGATTAGAAATAAATGAATACGAATAACCTCATCACTTTTACACCTCAGGTTGTGATATGCCACTGATGAGAGCTTTGATTTACCAACCGGTATGCTTGAAATGCTTCCCACCTAGCTTTTGAAAAGATAATTGATTTTGATTTTGTTTTTTAAGATTTGCTGCAATTGGGGAAGGGGGTAGGGAATCCTTCTGAGTGTGAGAATGAGAAGTTATTGGCACCAAGTATTGAGCTTTGGAAAATTAAGTTTTTCCCAAACTACTTTCCTGAGTCAACACCAGTGGAACTGTTCCAAGGTCAGCTCCAGGCAACATTGGGAAATAAACAAAACTTGTCAATGTCTCTGCCTTTTCCATGCCCTTTCTGTCCTCTGGCCTCCCTTCTCCCCTGCTCACATGGATTAAGCAGAAATGGGATCCAGGTCACTATTTGGATGTAGTATTTGCATTTGGGGTGCTTATGCAATATTTTGAAAGCAATTTCAGATGTAAATGTCATAGGATGGTGTGTTTTTTGAGGGGGGATTGGGGGGGACAATGAAATAATAATTATAAACCACAGTTTATAGTTTGCTTTGGACAACACCCAGCAATGCTCAGGGGTTACTTCTGGCTCTGCATTCAGGGTTCACTCCGGGAAGTGCTTGGGCGACCATATGGGATGCATGGAATCAAATCCAGGTTGGCTGCATGCGAGGCAAAAACCTTACCTGCTGTGCTATCACTGTGGCCCCAACCACAATATTTTGTGCTTTTCAAAAACACTCTCTGGTTTCTTACACTAAAATATATGCGATTTTGGTTCATGAAAAACTGTAGAATGGGGTGGTCAAAAGTGCCAACAGGGGCCCTGGGATGTTTGATTCCTATTTCCACTCTATGACTAGAACTCTCTTAGCATCTGCCTCCCAGACTTGTTCTGACTGAGCAGAGAGAAAGTACCTGCCAAATCTCCCAGAGAGACAGACGGCACAGGACCATCACTGGAGCGAATCATTCCTGACACCATCACTGCTGCTTCCTCTCCCCATGCAGTCAGGGTCTCTTGAATCAGGGCTGTATCATGAAAATTTCCATCCTTTCCCCTTTCCATTAAAAGATGCAGCTAGTGGCAGCCCAGTGAGAAATTGTACAGGAGCTAAGGTGCTGGACTTGCATTCAGCCTGACCTTGGCTCCACACTTGAATCCACACTTGAATTTGAACCCCTGAGTACCAAGCACTAGCACACCACCTTGAGCACAGAGCCGGGGAATAGCCCCTGAGCACTCCTGGTATAGCCCACCCTTCTCCAAAGTGTTGCAACTAAAATTTATCCCCAATTTATGTAGAATAGAATTCACATTTGAATTTCATAGCTTTAGAGCTAAGATTCTGAAATTGCCCCCAAGGGCATGCCCTTATGCTGCAAAGCAAGTTTACTCTGAATTTTCAGCAAACACGAACCAACTTCTGTATCGATCAGCCCATGTTGATTGAGTGTGTACTAAGGTAGTGACCCGGGGGGCAGTGGGGGAAGGACGTGACTTGACCTGCTTTGCTGATGATTATATACTGGGGAGCTTTGCAGAAGACCCACTGCTTTCCTTTTCTGCTGATGCCGTAATGACACACTAAACCAAAAGTTTTAAAAACAAAACAAAATCCTACCAACCTACAATCTCCTCTTTCCTCCACAACCCCCCCACAGGGGACCTTGAGATAATATAATCCTGTCCACAGTTTAAACACAGCCATCATTGACAGAGTTTTGCTTTTAGCTAGTTCAGGGAGAAATGCCCTTTGTTTGCTGATATGAAGAAGAAAGGGGCGCACGGATGTATGTATCTATGGCTGGAGAGGCAGCGGCTACCTATGTAATTACATTTACCCATGATATGATGGGGAAGCAAAACTCCTTTCCAGGCGGGGAAAAACACCAACTAAAAGATCCATCTTAATGTGAACTATGTCTTGTTTCAAGTTTGTCAGATGAATGGCAAATTACGTTAAAAGCCTTAAGGTGGGCCAGAGAGTAGCTCAAAGGGCTGGAGCACATGCTTCCCATGTGGAAGGTCTGGGTTTGATCCCAGGACCGAGTGGGTTCCCTAAGCACTGCCAGGAGTGACCCTGAGTGCCACCTGGTGAGGCCCTAAAACCCTCCACCACTCAAAAAATTTTATTTTGAGTGCCAGTTTTGTTCCTGATATTAAATTGAAAAAATACTAAATCCAAACTCTAGAAGTGCCTTTTGTGGGGAACAGAAACATTCAGTTTACCTTGCATCAAGACACCATTGCTTCGAGAGGAGGGATGAAGGAGAGAGATCAATTCCCTCCCAGCAGACGAAACCCAGCTCTTGCAGAAAATGTGCCAGAGGAATAGTTCTACCCATTCATTTGTTCTCTAAAGTATTAAGCATCCACCCCGTTTTGCGTGCATTTCACACAAGCGCTGAAGAGAGAACACTCTGTGAGGTGGGGCAGAAGCTGAAGCTCTTTCAATTGATTTCTCAGTGACTGGCAACTTTTTCTGAAATACTTCTCCCTCTCTCTTCCAACAGATGACCCTAAAGTCATTATTGCTAACCTCACGGTAAGTCACCTGCTTTCTGCTCTGGTTGTTGCCGCTCCCAAATCCCATGGGCTCATGTCCTGTTTTCCTTTCTCCGTGCGTTGGGAGGAAAGGTTAACCTTACTGCTCGGTTCTGCCAGGTATTTGTTTCCCTAAGAGCTCTCAGAACTGCTGGCCTGTGAAGAACTGCAGGCTTCCTCACAGTCTTGGCATCAACACACACTGAGAATATTTGATCTTTCCAGTAAAACTGAAGAGTGTTCATTCATGATTAAACAAACCCTGTTCATCCTCAACCCTATCTTCCCGCCCCAACTCCTTCACTGTCCCATACAAGACAGACACCTGAGGAGCAAAAGAGAATATAATCCAAGAGGTCTGACTTTGCTCCTCTTTTTCTCCAGCTCCACGTGGGTGCCTGGATACAGTTGGGTCTGCCTTGGTAGCTTGAGGTTTTCTCTTACTGATGGTCTCACATAACAGGAATGAATCTTACAAATCCCTAACTCCCCTCCGATAATCTTCCATAGCATTGCCAAAGTTATCTAATCTCCTGTAGGCCCACTGTATTTTTTTTAATTCACATAATAGTTTCTGTTTATTCATTAAGTTAGTTTTTTGCTTGGCTTAAAATCTTCAACTTTTTAGAAGGAGAATGGTTGAAACTTTTTTTTTCCTTTTGGAAAACCCCTCCATGTAAAATCTAATTCCCATTTTCATTTTAGTGTAAGAAACCAGATCAACACTTTAAGCCTTACATGAAACAACATCTCCCCAAACGTTTGCACTATGCCAACAACAGAAGAATTGAGGACATCCATTTACTGGTGGACCGCAGATGGCATATCGCGAGGTAACTTGGAGATTAATTTTATTGTTTCTTATGTTTGGCATGCCAAAGAGGTGTGCCAAACACCTCTTTGGGGCCTGAAGTGCTCTGTAGTCCTTAGCACTCACGATCACGATCACGATCTTCCCGTTAATCATCTATTTGCTAGAACGGGCACCAGTAATATCTCCATATGTCCTGTCTCATGCCAGTAGAGCAAAGGGCATCGGCTTGCTACAGGAACATAAAAGAGCCTCAAACCATTATATTAGGTCATAGGAATGACCTAATATAATTGTTACTGGCATTTGGAGGTGTTTAAAGAATATGCCTCCTGCACGGCAAGCCTAGCAAGCTGCTCGTGTTGTATTTGACATGCCAAATGCTAGCACTCACAAAAAGAAAGAAATAAATCTCAGTTGGAAATTTTCCTATTTCTAAAGGCTTTGTATGCTGGAAAACGATGCTAATAGGATACAACTCTGATGGGTCTCAGCCACTTGGGTGGTAACTGTGGTCCCCAGTGAGTAGCTGTGTACCTTTGTTGGTTTGTTTTGGGGCCATCCCCAGCTGTGCTCATTGCTTACTCCTGGCTCTATGCTCAGGGATCGTTCCTGACAGGGATTAGGGGCACCACATTGGGTGCTTGAGATGGAACCGAGGTGGGCTACGTATCAAACCAGGTAGGCCGCATACAAGGCAAGTGCCCAACTATTGTTCCACCTCCATCTTTACTTTGAAAAAATTTATGTATCAGGGGCCTGAGACAATACAGGGTTCAAGGTGGTGGTCTCACATTTCAGACCCTGGTTCAATCCTCAGCACAACATTTTGTCCCCTGAGCACTGTCAGGAGAGATCTGTGATCAGAGAGCCTGAAGAAAACACTGATGACATCTTGGTGTGGCCTAAAAGGCCACTCTCCTGCCTTCCTGTACTCCTCAGATATACCAACCTTGATTGCTCTGACTTAAGGAAGTCAGGAGAATGACTGGAAACTTGGCCTATCACACAAGAGTGGAGAATTGGTCTCAGCTGTTGATATTTAATCTGTGATAACATTTAGAATAGAGGAGTTCAGAAAAAATATATATATTTTAAATTGAATCACAGTGAGATATACCATTATGAAGCTGTTCATGATTGGGCTTCAGTCATACAGTGTTCCAACATCTATCCCTCCACCAGTGCATATTTTCCAACTCCAGTATCTCTGGATTCCCTCTCTCCCTCCTTCCCTCCTCCTCCCCACAACCTGCCTCTATGGCAGGAACTTAAAAAATGTTCTTAATCTTGGGGCTGGAGAGCGATAGTACAATGGGCGTGTAGGGTGTTTGTCTTGCATGCAGCCGACCCAGGTTTAGTTCCTGGCATCCCACATGGTCCCCTGAACACCACGAGGAGTAATTCCTGAGTGCAGAGCCAGGAGTAACCCCTGAGTATTGCCAGGTGTGACCCAAAAAGCAAAAACAAAAACAAAACAAAACAAAAACTCCAAAAAAACCCCAAAAACTTAAGCCTCTGTTACTGTGGTCATGTATCAGGTTGTTTAAATAGTTCAGATGTTTGCCTTTTTTTGAACTATAAAAGACTCTTCCATATTGAGACTATTCCTTGCCCTTGAATTTGGCATAGACTTTGTCTAGAAACTCTTAGTAGTGCCAATCAGTTCATTAAAAGCCCATTCATATTTACACACACTTGAGAGTGGCTATTCCCACTCATTCTTGCTTCAGTCTTCTCCTTAAGATAAGTTTTAGGTCTAAATGATAGTATAGTTGGTAGCATTTGCCTGCAGCCAACCCAAGTTCAGTCTCTGCCATTCCATATGGCCCCGTGAGCACTGCCAGAAATAATTACTGAGTGCAAAGCCAGGAGTAAGTAGCCCATAAGAATTTCTGGGTATGACCCTCTAAAAATTAACCCAAAAGTTTTATGAATTGGTCTGCAGTAATAAACAACTAGTTGATACATCTGAGTTAAATATTTTAGTGAGTTTATGAAGCAGAAAAGATAATGAGAAAATCTGCCACACTGTGAACTTGTATCAGTGTGGATGTCCTAGAGAGAACCATGTACCAGATACATAAATATCCTATATCATTTTCAGTGGGTATTTAGAGTTTAATGTGTAGGATCTTAAAGATAGATATGGAAGAAACTGTGGAAACCATTGTATCTAGACATGCTAAGTCCATATGAAAAAATTAAAGATCTAAATGACTCTGCAGAATATATTCTCTGCAGGACCTTTCATGTGTTGGAGTAGTTTAGAAAAAACAGCAAATTTGGTGCAGTTGGTAAATTTATATGAAATCACTAAGGAATTGAGTAGAAACTGAAAGAGGAAGATAGTTAAGCAAATTAGTATGGAGCAAAGCTAAGCATTTTGATTAGAAGTAAATCTTTCTAAGTTAACTCTTACATTATTTTTTATTATAGACATATATGTTATTTTCTAAAACCTAAGTTCTTTTCCTAAGGGTGTAGACTCAAATGCTTCAGTTCTTTGTTTTTTCTCAAGCATGCTACTTCCATATGATCTACTCTGTAGGTAATTAAATAATCATATTAATAAATGTGAATTTGGGAGATGGGTTGTTATTGTCTATGACTAAAGAAGATAAAATAGCTTTGATGTCTAGAGATCAGTGTGACATTTTCTTTTTTCTCTTTTTAAGTTTTTAATTAAACTATACTCACATTTTTTAAATTAAAAATTTTTTATTTTATCACTGTGAGATCATTGTATCACTGTCTTCCCGTTCATCATTGATTTGCTCAGTGGGCACCAGTAACATCTCCATATGTCCTGTCTCATGCAAGTAGAGCCCAAGGGCACCTGCTTGCTCCAGGAACACAAAGAGCCTCAAACCATTCCATCAGGTCATGGGAATGAGGTCTATAATTGGTACTGGTATTTGGATATCAAAAACGACACGGATAGCTTGCCAGGCTCTGCCGTGCTGGTAGCATACTCTTGTAGTCATCTCTAAATCCAGCATTTATTGATAAACAGGCTGTGATAGGCTGGTCTGCTGGGTGGAGTTCTGAAGAGGGGGAAGTCTGGATGTGGAAAATGGAGGCCCTCATGGAGTGGAGGGTCGTCTGGCTTGTTGCGAGGCTCTGCTGGGGTGGCAGGCCAGGGCTAGAACCCGCCATCCCTCCCGGGCGCCTCATAAGTGGCAGGGCACAGGGAGAGCCAGTAGCAGCTCTGCCCCATGTCTGTGAGATAGACAATTACAAAGCTGTTCTTGATTGGGGTTTCAACACCCATCCCTCCACCAGTGCACAATTCCCTACACCAATGTCTCTGCTTTTGCTCCCCCCATCACCTGCCTCTATGGCATGCACTTTTCTCCTTTCTCTCTCTCTCTCTCTCTTTCTCTCTCTCTGCATTGTGGTTTACAATAGACACTGAAGGGTTAAGGGTTGTCATGTATATCCCTTTACCCAGTTTCAGCACTTAGTTCTAGTCTCATGATACCATTTCCAACTATTATTGTTGGCAAACTGCTGCCTTCAGTGTGGCATTTGCTATCTCTGAATAGAGATATTGTCTTTTTTAAAATTTATTTTCAAGTTTATTTAAGACACTGTGATTTATAAAGTTGTTCACAATAGCATTATTTTCAACATACAATGTTCCAACACCAATCCCACCACCAATGTGACCTTCTCTCTACCAATGTCTGTAGGTTCTGCCCCATAGGAATATTGACTTGGTGAGGCCGGGCAATTGTTAAATATAATTTATACCACTATTATCCTTATTAATTTTAACACTTGGTTATACCTTCTATTGTAGTATATGAATGAGTAAATTTGGTTTCTTTCTTTTGTTTTAGTCAGGGAACTCCCCTGGTGGTGGTGGAGGGAGGAGCTATAGAGTGCCAAGGGTCAAACCCGAAGTGCATATAAAGCATGTACTTTAGCCCTTTGAACCCTCACCAGCCCTTTCAGCTAGCTCAGGATGGGCAAATTTCTGTGCAAATGTATTTTATAGGTTGCAGCTCTCTATGGGTGAAATATCACATACTTAAGAAGGGCCACCTGTGTATCTGACATTGAACTGAGAATATAGAATTTAACCAGGCACAAATTGTCTCAAACTAGAGAAGCATACATCCCATACATTACATGTGGTAGGTGTTTTTTTTTAGTTAGACCACCATGAGATATACAATTATAAAACTTCATGATAGGGTTTCTGTCGGGGAACGCCGCGGGGTCCCCCGACAGTGTCAGGACAGAGGTTGTCTTCTACCTCCGAGGACGCCGGGAGAACAGATGAAAACTCATGAGTCCGGTGCAGTTCCAAAAATGGCTTTTAATAGTACAAAAGCTCTTCCACAGCACTCCAATATAATGAACAAACTTTAGCTCTGGTCTGAACTTAGACCATACAAAAGAGCCTAAGTCTCCCACCAATGAGAGAGGATCTCACCCGAGCTGAGTCCTACCCAGAAGAAGGAGCAAAAGGCCAAAAGTGCAGAAGCCAAAAGCTGCAGGAGCCAAAAGCTGAAGGCTGAGGAACCAAAGGCAAAAGGTGAAGCGGCCTCAAGTCAGCCCCTTATATACACCAAAGTAATCCAATCGGGAGGGGCATGTCAACAAAGAACTCTAAACAGAGTGTAGTGCCACAGCTTATTGCAGGTATAAACAAAGGTTATGCCAAGGACTAAGGAGATTATCTCTTATGTAAAACACTGGAGAGAGAGAGGGCTGATATAAAGTAATACATCTTAACTTCATGAGCTTCATGTAATCTAGATGGTACCCACAAGGTCCTTCTTATTATTATCTGCACCAGGGTGATTCTGAGTATCTTGTTCTCTTGTACTGAAAGGGTCACACTCGCCTGCTTAGAGCAAACTAGTATGATCCTTCCTATAGTCTTCCTATAGTCTCAGCTTAGCCAGGGTGGTAGTCTCCTGGTAAATTCTAACTGTCCCACGCTGGGTGCAGTGGGTATAAAGAGGAGCTGTGCCCAATCTAGAAAACATAGAAGTCTTAGTAGATGTATAAGTCAGAAGTTATTCAATCAAGGTGACTTCTGTAACTGCCACACCCTCTAGCAGTGTTTACATAGAAGAGAAATCTCATTAGAATGAACCTTGACTTAAGTAGATTAAGCTGGGAGTGGGCAAAACAACAAAACTCCCAGAATAGTAAACCTGTCCTCCAACAGGTTTCAGTGGGACAGTGTTTCTAGCACCCATCCTTCCACCAGTGCAGTGGTAGGTGTTTTGCTCAACATAAGCACAAAACATGGGGAAGATTCCATCATTTCTGTTCAAAGTCCTTTGGGCTGGTTATCAAAGCAAATGCTTTTGTCAGGAAATTGAATAGTAGCATCTTTTCCTCATTATAGGAATGATGCAATTAAAATATAAAAAATGCTTGTAAATTGAACTTCTTATAGATTCTTGGGACTGGGACGATAGCATCGGGATGAATGTGCTTATCTTGCAAGAAGCCAAATCTCGTTTAAGTTCTAACACCACTCGTTTCTCTAAAACACTGCCAAGAGTAGCCACTGAGCATTGACACATGAGATTCCCTAATAAGAGAAATCCTGACAGATTCTACTATTGATTCTCTGCAGGAAACCCTTGGATGTTTATAAGAAACCATCAGGAAAATGCTTTTTCCAGGGAGATCATGGCTTTGATAACAAAGTCAACAGCATGCAGGTATGATCACAAAACAGTGATTTGAATATGTGTTTTTGTGAGCCCTAGAATGTGAATGTGAATGAAGCTGCCTGATATATATATATAAGGGAAAGGATTCTATGGGATGTTAACAATGACTAATTGTTTTGATTTTCTTTTCTTTTGAAAGACCGTTTTTGTGGGCTATGGCCCAACATTCAAGTACAAGACTAAAGTGCCTCCTTTTGAAAACATTGAACTTTACAATGTTATGTGTGGTAAGTCATTTCTCTAGTCCAAACCAATGAAACAATCTGGGGTAAACATAGGAAATTCTTCCATGTAAGAGAAAGAAATGTGTTTTTGTTTTGCTTGTTTTGTTTTATTTTTGCTGCTGAGACCACCTTATCTCCCCCTACCCCCAAAATGTTTTAGCTTGCCTGTTGGTTCAAAGTACAGATTATCACCACTGTCTAAAGATTCTTTGTCTTCCTTTAACGGTTGCCTAATGGGGCGTGTTCATAGTGTTGCTGTTGGCAGTCTCTGGCTGGTCCAACATTATGTTACAGTTTGACACCACTCACTGGTCAGTGACCTGATGAAGCAAGAGTTGCTAGCAGAGCTTTCTCCTACCTCCATCTCCCTCTCGTGTTTCAGCCTTTTTTTTTTTTTTTTGCCAGGTTGCAACCTGGCCAGCTATTTATATGCTTTTAATTATTTTTCTTCCCAAGCTTCGAGTCACTGAATGAGGACAACTTTTCCTATTTAGTAAGGGAGTGCCAGTCTGGTGGTTAGAAGGGGAGCCTGAAAGTCGAGTCTCCTGGGTTCTTTTCCCATCTTGGCTGTGAGCTCTCCCGGGGCCTGCCTCTCAGCTTAGGCAGGTCACTGTATGCACACTTGGCAGCTACTCACTTGCTCTGAAATCAGTCTGTTCATTTCACAGTGGCCTTCCAAGGCCCAGGGCCAAGTCTCCTCTTGCCCCCATCCCTTGGTGGAGTGCATTAGAGGGCAGACTTGTAGTTATTTATTGATTGTAAGTCTTGTTTCAAAAGTTAGGATAAAAAGTCCCTATCAGAAGGGCAAGTGCACTGGCCTTGATAGTCCTTGGGCTGTAACTAGGACAGATATTGTGATTGTGAAGTTAAATCCTATTCCTTCATTCTTTGGAATGCCTTTCTCTATGGCCAAGCAATGACCATGACTATTTCAGAAAGTTATGGCAAGATGTGCCCATACTAGCATGGCTCCAGGAGTAAGAAGGGATGGTCTACCATTTCCATTTGGTTTTCTCCAATTCGACATGTTCAGAATTTTTTGACCTTTCAAACATGAATGACACTCATCATATTACATTAAAATATTTACAAACTATAGGATATGACTTCTTTTTATTCTTCTCATCAGATCTACTGGGTTTGAAGCCAGCTCCTAATAATGGTACCCATGGAAGTTTAAACCATCTCTTGCGTACTAACACCTTCCGTCCAACCATGCCAGAGGAAGTGACCAGACCCAATTATCCAGGGATTATGTACCTTCAGTCTGATTTTGACCTGGGATGCGCCTGTGATGATAAGGTAGAACCCAAGGTAGAAATGATCTTCATATTTACCATGGAGAAGCTTAGTGGGCTAGCATAATTCTGTCCAACAGAACGTTCTGTGATGTAAATGTCTGTGAAATGGTCTCTATGAAGTCTAAAATGGCTAAGTCTAAAAACTGTTATTCAGATATGCTTTTTAGCACTTAGAACTAAATTAAGAAGTTTTCCATTTAATCACTAAGCTGAGATTACCTAGCAGTAAAAAGAGGGCATAAGGGAGAATGAAGAGGTGGACTACAAGTGTAATAATGACAGTGGTGGAAAGTCCTTGGCAATTTGGAGATGGCGAAGTTGTACTAACTTTGACATCAAAACAATAAACATTAACATTATTGTAACCTTGTTACCTAAACTATAATAATTTTTTTACAGAAGTTCTTTAACATCAGAGAATCAACTGTAGTTCATGGGGCTGGCTACACTGTTGAGCAGTGTAGACATTGAGAATGGAAGGTGAAGAATGGATTCTGTGATGCTACTCTCTGAATTAATTCATGCTTTTTACTAATAGATTTTTCTCTTTTTTTCTCCACTTGGAGCATCTATCTTTGAGTCATGGTCCTAATGGGAAATAGCATAGAATTTCAAGGAATTATTACAATGATGTTTGCTAAGGGGACTGTTTACAAGCACCCAGCAGATGAGTGGATGTCAGTGAGGAATGATGAAACACTCTAGAGCAAGTGGGGTCTGAATTCTAGACCTGTTCAATCAGAGCAAGGAGCAGTTTACCAGGACATGGTATACAGGCTGTATGACTATATAGGGCATAAGCTATACAGGATAAACAGTGCTATATAGGATGGAATCCTATATATAGCCATGGAATCGGATGGAGGGGTGCAGACTAATAGAAAAACTGGAGAAAGAATATTCCTGGTGTCTGGCTCTCCACCTAGCTCCTTCTTTAGTCTCTCACTGGCAGACCCCTAAAGAAAATTTGTTCTTTGATACTGTTGCTAGAAATCAATCACCCAGTAGCTACCTGGGCTTGGAAGAGTGTGACATAGATGGGGAAGAGGGGAGACAGGGTGATACCTAGAGGGACTACCCAGTGCATTGCATTCAGACAGTTTTTGAATATCAGATGATACATGTTAAGCAATAAGTGGTTTGCTGGATTTTATATAGAACAAAGGCCTCCGTGGTTGCTAATTAGTGGTTCTGACAACAGAAAATAACCAGTGGTTTTACACTGAGTCTGTGCATTTCCAACAGAAAGCAAATTAAGTGTATGTGTGTCATGCATGGTTTAATTATGGTAAATGAGGAATTTTTTCTATTAGAGCTTAAAAAATGGAAAATAGTTAAATAGGCTTTTCTCCCTTACTCCCTCCTTCATACTTTGAGTTTGCCAAGGATCTGTGAAGCTCATTATTTCCTGACAGGAAGAGGAACCGTATAGTTCAGCTTTGAGTTATCAATGCAAGAGGAAGTAACTTTTGATGTGGATCTCAAATATCTTTAGAGGACTTTATTAGTTGTGTCTTTATTTCTGAATTACCTTTATTCTGGAGAACAAGAAATGTTTTGTATATGCTCTCATAAACCAATTTAGTAAAACTATGGATTATCTTATGTTTATGGGTTTCTCCAAAGGATGACCTCCCTTTCTTTAAAAGAAAACAAATCCAGAAATACTGTATAGAAACAAATAAAAGAAATGCTACAGTACATACATCATGAAAAAAGAAGCATTACAGATTGAGTGGAAGATCTTACATATGCCTTCACACCCATCACGGTTTCTTCCTCTTTTAGATGTAACTAATATCCTAAATATAATGTAAATATTTACCATGTAGGCCTCAAAACCTTCATTTTATATATATATATATAAAATCTATCTTAAATAGTATACTTAATTTATCTCTCATAGAGTTCCCTGTATATAATTCCCTGTGTCTAGTTTTGAATACAATTTTATGTGCATGCTAATATCCAATATCTATCCTACAATTATGTGTTAATCATTATGGTTTTCTTTTTTTGTGTTAGGAATGATTCTTGAGTATTATGTATTATGCTTTTAGGAGCATGAGAAATGTGGTTCAGTGGTAGAGCACATCATTTTAATGCTGTTGAAGATGTAGGGTTTGGTCTCTGGCACTGCTCACACACATACACACACTGAAAACATAATAAGTGCATTTTATATGTGGCCATGTTATTAATGTTAAAATATGAAGCCTTAACTTATTAATTTCACTGATAACAGTTATTTAATTGCATAAGATACTATAATAATTATTTTTCATGTTTGAGAACATTTGCTAAGTTTTCATTAACTCCTACAATCAAAGGTCCAATAGAGTTTATTGTTAACGTCTTCCTATATGCTAATGCTAGAGTGTCTCTAGAATACATAGAGAGTAGCATTACCAAGCAATTAATTACTTTAAGAATTGCTGATTTCTTACTTTTCAACTTTCAACTTTGGAAAAAGCAGTTTCATAAATTGGTGTGGGAATCACTTAAGTGTACTTAGGGATCAATCTGATACATTTAGTCTGTGCTCTAATTAATTTACAAGTATGTGTCCAAATAATCATCGTAATCACCTTGGAAGGTTGGTACATGATTACTCAGTTTTAAGAAAAGGAAGCATGGAGAGATGAAAAGGATGTCTGTGAACAGAGATCAATGGAGAAGTGGAGCCTGAAATGTCAATTTGAGTTAAAATAATAATAATTCCTTTCTGGAGCTTATGACATTAAAGGAGCTTTAGGATTCTGTTCTATTATTATTATTATATTAGTATTATTATTATTATTATTATTTGGACTACACATGGTGATGCTCAGGGCTTACTCCTAGCTTTGCACTCAGGAATTAGTCCTGGCAGTGCTTGAAGGACCATATGGAATGCTGGAGATTCAACCTGGGTTGGCCATGTGCAAGGCAAACAGTTCTACCTGCTCTACTACCACTCTGACCTCAAGATCTTGTTTTGAATTTAGCATGGTGTTAAGTAAAGAAAAGGGCATAGAAAAAACACACTTCTGATTTGCTTTGCTTTGTCTTTTCTCTCTCTTTTTTTTTTTTTGGTGTTTCCACACATGAAGAACAAATTGGATGAACTCAACAAACGCCTTCATATAAAAGGGTCTACAGAAGGTAAGGGGTTGATGTGGGGTGTGTGGGGGTGGAGGGGTGGAGTACAGAATCCAGAGAAGTTTCATTTTCCATTTGTCAAGAATGAGAGAGATGTACTTTCCTTCTAATATAAGCATACTATTTTTTAATTCCAAAATTTTAAAGTTATTTTAGTATCTATCTGGCGAGGGATATTGGTTTATTCTATGCGTACAAGATGATAGCTGTTAGACAGCCTGAAATATTCCACTCACTTTCCATGAACCTTCGTATCTTTCTAAATGGTCTCAAAAACGGGCTTACCATTGGATATCTGATTAATAATTCAGGGTCTTCAGGGCTCTCCTATAGGGAGAATGGATATTACAGTCAAATACTAGGAGATGGTGGCACATTGAAGCTCACATCCTTGGAGAGACAGTCTATATATTGTGGTGGAAAAGGGGGCTCACAGAAAGAATCAAATCCAAGCTCTATTTAAATATCATTTGGATTTCAACTTACTCTCCTTACTTTGCATACAATCAAAGCTTCATGTATTAGTCAACATTGGCAAGCTTGTAACTAATGAAAAAAATATAATCTCAGTAACTTTTACCAGGAAGTTTCATTTCCACTCCCATTTCAGAATACTAACCATAGGCTAAGTGGGGCTCTGCTCACTTATTCTCTGTGCTGGATTCTAGAGTGAAGAAGCAGCTCCTCTGAAAGACATCCCCATCTCATGGCCAGTGGGGGGCAGAGGGCTGGAGGAACAAAGGCAGAACTGTACCATGAATGAGACTCAGTGCTTCTGCTTTTTATGAGGCATATGTTACTTCTATTCATGCCTGAATGACAAAAGCAGTGCACATGAAATCACGTGGGTAGAAATGTGTATTCTTTTCACGGGGAGACAGCTCAGCAAGTGATGTGACAATGGATGGTTGTACATAATCCATTTAAAAGGGCAACAAATAATAAGGAACAACAGCACAATCCTTCTCTGGAAATTCCAGAATATTAGAAGAAAATAGAAGGGGAGCGAAAGGCTCCTCTACAGGATACTACTGTAGTTGGGAGAACATCTTGCAATAGCAAAGGACGGCTAAAAGCATATTAAATAACAGAGAAGTCTAGGGTAGTTCCCCTAGACAGGCAGCAAAGACACATCCAGTCCAGATCTCCTGAGAACATTTCTGGGGTTACTTCGCCTACATGTGGTTCTGTTTAGCATGTTGCTGTTTCCAATCAAAGTAAAGGTTGAGGAAACCAGTTGAGGATTTTATTTGACTCATTTCCCCTGTTAATAAAGATCTTCATCTTTCTTTCTCCCTCTTCCCATTTCTGTGTCACCACCCGCTCACTTTTATCTTTTGATCATAGAACAGACTCTTTGGCACATAATTGGATGAACACAGCTTTAAAGACAGGCCTATTTTGTGGAAACACACGCATTATTCAGACACTCTAGGTGATTTGCAATGTTTGCTTTCTAGCTTCCAATGTACTACTGTATTATTATAACTTAACTGAAAAATGTGAGGTTCAGGAGTGGTCTCATAAGGCAGTTTTCATTATTTTATTTTATAAAATTGTATTTTATTTAATCACTGTGCAATGGGCCATTACAAAATCATTCATGATTAGGCTTCAGTCATGCAGTGTTCCAACACCCAGTGCACATTTCCCTACACTAATGTGCCCTGTTCCCCCTACTCCCAACTGCAACCTGCCTCTATGGCAGTCTCTCTCTTTTTTATAAATATTTTATTATATCACTGTGAAATATACAGTTACAAAGATGTTCATATTTGGGTTTTGGTCATACAGTGTTCCAGCACCCATCCCTCCACCAGTGCCCATCTCCCACCACCAACGTCCCGGTTCCCTCCCTCCTCCCCAGCCCGCCTCCATGGCAGGTTCTTTATTTCTTTTGCTTTCTCTCTCTTTCTCTTTTCCTTCCCTTCCAGATTATGGCAGTCTCTCTCTTTTTTCTCTCTCTCACTTTTTTTTTCTCTCTCTCTCTTCCCCCCTTTCATGCATTCTGGTTTGCAATGCAGACACTTGAAGGGTTATCATGTATATCCCTTGACCTACTTTCAATACTCAGTTCTACTCTAGCATTACTATTTCCAAATATTATTGGCAAACTGGTCCCTTCTCTGTCTTGCCTAACCATGAGACAGTTTTTTAAATGTTCTATAACTCAGGCAGAAGAGTAGTACTGATATGTTTCTCTTCTAAAATACTTGATGAAAATCGTTACTTAGGATCACTTCTTGTGAACTTTGTGTTTGCTGACTTCAGCTCTGGATCACCATGATATTAAAATGTTTCTGTCTAGATTTAGTTCACTTAGTGGTTTGTTTGACAAATTTCACCCTTTAGCAGTTTAGCATTGATGGTAGCTTCAGAGTTGTGAACCTACACATAAGAGACATCTTCTAGACCTCTTTCAGGACTAAGAGGAGCGACAGTTAGTGTCCTTTCTTGGCTTCTCTCAGAGATGGCTGGGAGTGTCATATTCCATGATGATGTGTTATCGCTGAATCTTAATATTTATGTTCTTAAATAAAAATACCCTCCTCAGCTTTTGATCCTGACCTGGGACTGATTTTTCTGGGCCATTTAGTTCTGTCTGCTGTGTTATTGGTAGTTTTTAACCTCTGAGTTCACATTGATAACATTAAATACAAGCAAAGATGCTTTTTACCTGATCATGGCTTGGAAGGACAGGTTTTACAAGATGGACTTTGAAGCTATTCCATAAAAAATTGTGTATCATTTTCTTATTAAGTACAAAATATCTTAGTATCTGAGAATTCTCTCCTGTCCTTCTGTCTCTCTCTATCCTTGTCTCCCTCTGAGGTCCTATCTTAGCCATTTCTTAGCAGCAAGGGGACATTTTTTTGGTCAGAGTTCTTTTGGACTGTATGCTGTTTTCTGACAAAATTTTAGTTTCCTGCTGGAACAAGTTGTTGTTGGTTCCACTAAAGGAGACCCTCATGACATGACCCCCAGTCATTGTCCATGTGTGTGTAGCTGCATATTATGCCCAGACTAATTGCTCCCTATTTCTAGGTATCCTAAAATGCATATTGGCATCCTTAAAGCATTTTGTAGACCTAAATTTCTACACAAGTGTCATGTTATTCTTAGTTTCTAAAACCACAACTGTAAGTAGCTGCTTTTTTTTTTATAATAAGCCTGTTTTTTTTTTTTTGCTTTTTGGGTCACATTGGGCAATGCTCAAGGGTTACTCCAGTCTCTGCCCTCAGGAATTACTCCTTGCGGTGCTCTGGAGATCGAACCCAGGTTGGCTCATGCAAGGCAAACACCTTACCCACTGTACTATTTCTCAAGACCCCCTTATACAACATTCTTTTTTAAAAAAGTATTTTATTATACCACCGTGAGATATACAAATAAAAAGATATACAATTAAAAAGTTCATATTTGGGTTTTGGTCATACAGTGTTCCAGCACCCATCCCTCCACCAGTGCCCATCTCCCACCACCAACGTCCCCGGTTCCCTCCCCCTTCCCCAGCCCACCTCCATGGCAGGTTCTTTATTTCTTTCCCTTTCTCTCTCTTTCTCTTTTCCTTCCCTTCCAGACTATGGATTACAGAACATACATTAAAAGGTTGTCATGTGTATCCTTTTGCCTCTATTTAATGCTCAGTTCTAGGTTGGCATTAGTACCCTCGACAATTATTAGCACACTGTTCCATTTTCTGTCTTACCTAACCTCTGACTCCCACACGTTTGGGATAATTTCCACCTTTGACAAAACCTCCTGATATATGTTTCACTTGACCTTGGATATTGGTATCATAATATGTACATATATATTTATGCCATGCAAATAAATGCAGTCATTCTGTATCTGTCTCTCTCCTTCTGGCTAATTTCGCTCAACATAATCTTCTCCATGTCCATCCATTTATAGGCAAATTTTATGACTTCATTTTTCCTAACAGCTGCATAGTATTCCATTGTGTAGATGTACCAAAGCTTCTTTATCCAGTCATCGATTTTCGGGCACTCTGGTTGCTTCCAGATTCTGGCTATTGTGAATAATGCTGCTATGAACATAAAAGTAGGGATGGTGTTTCTGCTGCGTATTTTTGGTTTCCCAGAGTAGATTCCCAGGAGTGGTATGGCTGGGTCAAATGGGAGTTCAATTTCTAGTCTTTGGAGGAATGTCCATATTGTTTTCCAGAAAGGCTGTACCAGCCGGCATTCCCACCAACAATGGATGAGTGTTCCCTTTTCCCCACATCCACGCCAACACTTGTTGTTCTTGCTCTTTTGAAAATGTGCCAGTGTCTGTGGTGTAAAGTGGTATCTCATTGGACCCCCCTTATACAACATTCTTATGTAGCTTTTTAAATATCATATGCCTTAGAAATACTAATTTGTCTACAAATCACACGTGAAAATAAATATATTCTATTAATTAAACAACCAAGGAGTACTTGAAGTATCACAAAAGAGATTGATTAAATTATTTTTAGTGGACATTTTGCTATAAATGTTTTAAATGCTAAAAAGGCAAATTTTTTACTAAAAGGGAAAAATATAATTTCTTAAATGGGTGACCTAGACTTTTTGCTAAGCCTTTATTTTTCTAGATATGGGTGAATTATAGATCTTATATCATTACTGGTATTTCTTTTTTGTTTTTAAATTTTTTATTTAAAATTTTTATTATACCACTGTGAGATAAAAATATGGAACAATTCATGAATTTGCACGTCATCCTTGCACAGGGGCTGTGCTAATCTTCTCTGTATTGTTCCAAGTTTGCATTACTGATATTTCTGAATCACATGTATTCAATATGTTGATTAACCTCTTTGGTGGTAAAACATATTTTTTGAGTCATTTATCAGCGAATTAATTTAAAAAAGGAAATATTTTTATTTCCTGCAGTTAAGCAATTCTGACATTATAATCTTTTAGTTTAAGAGTTTGTTATAACTGTTAATTTTATCTATTTTTGTAATTTTTATAATCTAAAAAATTATTGTATTTATTTTCTCCTTGGTCTTTTTTCTGTTTACACTGCTATTAAAATGTTTATATTTTCCTAGTTAGGTTTGATGTTCATTGTCATCTTAAAAAATAAATTAGAAAATATTTTGATTCTTATATATGTTGATTTATCATATATCCACATTCATATAGCCACATAAAAATGTTGTTTAAGGGGGCTGGGTGTTTGCCTTGCACTAGGCCTACCTGGGTTCGATCTCCAGAGCACTGCAAGGAATAATTCCTGAGGGCAGAGACTGGAGTAACCCTTGAGCATTGCCCAATGTGACCCAAAAAGCCAAACCCGCCCCCCAAAATCAGTTGAGTTAGAAAAAGGATTTAAATGCACACATCTTGTTAATTTTAAAGTAGAGTCCAAAATAGACTAGACTCCTAAATAACTAGAGAAGGAATCTCTTATGTAGCTCTTTTCAGTTAAGAAATGTTTCACATTATTGCTATTTCTAAAGATGTTAGCTATGCTAAAGAAAAAAGGAGATATGCTAAGTTTCTCTGTGTGTGTGTGTTTGTGTGTGTGTGTGTGTGTGTATGCATAGTCTTAGTCTTGCATATATATTTTGGAAAGTTTTGGAAGAAATAAAACATTTTAATTGTTTACAATTATAGTAAAATTCATGACAATTTGGATGAAATAGATGCTGAATTTTAATAATCTTTAGCTACTAAAGATTATTTGAGTAATCTTCGAATTATTTGAATTATTTGAATTCATTGAATTAGCATGTTGGTGCCCTTTACTAAGCTTTGACAACCACAAATAAATCAATAATAACTGAGTAATTTTGGCTAAGCCTGCATGAGGTGCTTTATATATTGCCTGTTAATAGTGAAACATCCCAGTGAGACATGAGGTTTGGGAGATTAAGTTACAAAATCACAGAGCTATAAAGCACTGAGATATGATTTGACTCTGACTGCATGTAATACTGAAACCTTTGTGTTTCCTTTAGCAGTTACTTCTCACACAAGAATTAGAAGAAAGGGAAAATGTTAGGGAAGACTCTCAGTGCGTATCAACAATTGAAAGTTGTTCATTCACTGCTCGATGCAAATTGCTATCATCATTAGTTTCTTATCAGGCATGATGAAGCAGTGCTCAGAACTGGGGCAACAGGATCTTTATCCTAATGTGTGCTCCACTAGAACCAACTCACAGGTGAGCCAACAGGAGAGTTCCCAAAAAAACTAAAAAGAAGAAAAATGAACTCAGATGATGGAGGTCTTGATTCTGGGTCCTACTTTGGAGCTGAATTATCTTGTGCAAATTATGAATACCTTCATCAGCAAAATGGAGATGATATTGATTTCCAAAGACCATCTCTCAGGATGATGTCAGACTTTGATGTAGAAAGTCAATTCTTGAGAGTTTCAAAGACTACTATTTAAAAAAAAAATTTTATTATACCACCATGCGATACACAATAACAAAAACATTCATGATTGGGTCAGTCATACATTGTTCCAGCATCCACCCCTCCACCAGTACCCTATTCCTACTACCAATGTCCCCAAATTCCCTCTCACTTTCCCCAGCGTGCCTCTATAGCAGACACTTTTCAATTTCTTCTCACTCTCTCTCTGTCTCTCTCTCTTCCTCTCTCTCCCTCTCTCTTCTCTTACACATTGTGGCTTTCATACAGACATTTAGATATTATCATGTAAATCCCTTTGTGTACACTCAATGTTCAGTTCTAGCCTGGTGTTAACATTTCTCACAATTAACTGACCTACCATTATTTTTTAAAAAAACATTAGTTATTCATCTAGAAATTTTTTGTATCACTTGTACACTTGTCTTCCCATTGTTCATCAATTTGCCTGAGTGGGCACCTCAAGTAGATACTAAGTACTAAGCATTGTTCAACATAGAGATAGAATAATGAGAAAGATAGATAAAACCCTACTTCTCGCTAAGTCATTTTATCTGGGGTAAGGTGGAAACTCAAAGGGCTGAGGTGCACTCCTGGCATGCACTGGCCTCAGTTTCAACTGACCTTATGGCTTCCTGAGCCATGCAGTGTCATTGGAAGCACTTAAAAAGCCTCCACCACCGCCGAGAATAAATCATATTATTGTAAGATATAGGCAGTTGGTAAATGACAGTATTGCGTTGTAAGGATCGAAATAAGGAAAAGAGAGGGTGCCAATATAGTCACCCAATCTAAGGCCAGAAGAGCCTGCCATGGCAGTGGGTGGCAGCAGGCAAGGGTGGGGAAAGGGCACGACAAGGAAAGACCTTGGATTGAGATCTTGTGGTAAGAACATATTTTGTGGGAGTGAATATTTTTAAGAAACAAGAGGAGAGATTTTCATGTGGCTCTTCAGTTAGCCAACTACTCTGTGGGAGTATGAATCAGAAGCTGAGGAGGGAAGAGAAACACAAACTCAGTTTTGGGTGATCAAATTTTTGGAGTGCAAAAAGAATGAGCTCTGGGGAGGCCACACCACTTTAAAAGATTTGCCTCGCGGTATTTTGCCAAATGTGGTATCTGGAGGAGAACCTTGGCACATACCAAAAATGCCAGACTATTGTAAACAGGCAGGGGTGTAGAGTGAGTGCTATGTCGGGCATTCCATGAAGAACGGACCCAACCTGGCAAGACAGGAGCAAAGTAGAGGTATGTGAAGAAAATCAAGAGGAACAGACTTCAAGACCAGAGGCTTACAGGCTCATAGCCAGGATGGCTGTTCTTAACATGAACACTGTATGTATTTAAAGACCGAAGGAGACTGTCATGGCTCCAGGGAATGGTTTGCTAAAACAGAAATGAAGTGCATGGCTTGCTCATGATTTTGTAAAGACTAGCAGTGTCAAGCTGTGACCAGGAGCCTACAATTCCTGGATTCCCTGATGATTTGAAACAGGGAAATTGCTATTTTGTTCTGTTCTGAGTTGTTTGGGGCAGAGAGGTAGCCTGGCGGACTGAGCATATGCATGCAGGAGCCTGGGTTTGATCCCTGGCATTTTTAGGAGCGACTCCCACATCCCCCTTGCCCCAGCATCGAGTCAAGAATAGCATCTATCACCACAACAAAACAGAAAGTTTGGGGCCGGAGGCGATAGCCCAGCGGGTAAGGTGTTTGCCTTGCACGCGGCCGGCCTGTGCCGGCCTGGGTTCGATCCCGGCATCCCATATGGTCCCCGAGCACCGCCAGGGAGTAATTCCTGAGTGCAGAGCCAGGAGAAACCCCTGAGCATCGCCGGGTGTGACCCAAAAAGCAAAAAAAAAAAAAAAGAAAAAAAAGAAAAAAAGAAAGTTTGTATTTCTTTCCACAAATGTAGTTTTGCCTTTAAAAAGGTGAGGCTTTCATGTTTCAGGAAGACCCAGATATGTTCTTTGGGTCAGTTGGGGAACATGGTTGGAGTTTGCAGAATTGTCCAAACCACTAGATTTTTTTTTCTTTCGGTTGTGTATGCCCAGTTAGCAATTGAGAAAAAAGCGATGGTTGAGTAGTGTGTCCGCTCCAGCTAAATAGCAAAAGCGTTATTTGTGCATACCTAGGGAGAGATGAAGCAGACATTTTGGGAAGAAAATTGAGTTGCTTTTCACAACAGAGTGGCAAGAAGAGATGAGGAAGCTTAGCTGGGAAATTTTTCTGGAAAAAAGTGAATGTTAGGATCTCTTTTTTTCCTCATGTTCCCCCTCTTCCCCTCTTTTTCATGCGGGCTTTAACTTTATTATGTCTCTTTCATGTGGGTTTAACTTTATAACATTTTTAGTTTGCCATCTACTTTTAAATATGTAAAGGGCACTGTTACCAATTATTCCAGAAAAAAGCAGGCATAAACCAGGTTGTCAGGTCAGTGTAGCTTACCTTCATATGCTTGTAGGGACTGTGCTGATGCCACATTGTCCCAACCCACAGTCCCAGGCTATGTTCTAGTCCCATTGTAGAAATCTCGGATATGATACGCATCAGGGCACACATTGGTTACTTGTGCCATATTTGTCTGTCCTGTTGAACTGTGAACATTTTTAGAATATGAGCTGTAGGTATAGGTTACCTTTGTTCAGTAGCTGTACATTGTAGCCTAAAGTCTAGCACAGAGAAGGTAAGTGTTTGATAAAGGTCAATGCAGTACAAAAAATATGAAAGGAGAGAGTGGAAGTAACTCATGGAGAATTTAAAGGAAATCATGGCTATGATAGCCAAGAGCTAGTAACAATAATCATAAGCAGGAATGGCGGGCTATCTTCTGGGGATGGGGAGACACACCCAGTTGTGGTTAGGGTGTATTTTGACTCTGCACTCAAGGGTCATTCCTGAGAGGCTCAGGAAATCATATGGGTTGCCAGGGGATCGAACCCACGTCTGTCAGGCACAAGGCAAGTACCCTACCTGCTGTACTATCTCTCCAGCTCTTGTCCATGACACAGGGCTGCCTGGAGAATAAGCAGGAGTCGGAATCTAGGGCTTGTCCATTGAGCCTGAATGTTGTTTGGCGGTTGCTTTAAGGAGGAAATGCCACACGGAGAAAATGTGGCTGAATGCGTTCATGTCCCTTCATGGCTTCAAATGGGTATTTCTAGGTTTACTTTTCTGTTTGGCTGAATGTGTTTGGGTGATGATAGAACTTGAATGATAATTTTAAAAAAGAATAGCTTCTCAAAGAATGTTGATACTTCTGCTTCCAGCTGAAACCAGGAAGTTCAGAGGCAGCAAAAATGAAAACAAGGAAAACGTTAATGGAAATTTTGAACCTAGAAAAGGTTTGGTTTGAGTTCTGAAGGAAAGTCTTACTCGGTTCACTGCCCCCCAAGTACTACTGTTATGATTTGCTGGCTTTTTGTTTGTTCATTATGTTTATATAATATTAGCATATTATGTTCTAATTCTTAGGGGTGGGTCCCCCAATTTGGCAGCTTACTCAAGGCTTCTACATTTACTGCAATGCTGAGGAAGCCAAACCCCCAGGACAGGCTTGAGCTGTCACAGTGAGGGCCGCATTGCCTCAAATCAGCAGTTCTACTTGGGAGGGGCTTGCAAAGTTTTCTCCGAAGAGTTTTCTTTGTTACTTGCACAGAATGGTAATACTTTAATTAAAGCAACATGTATACATAATTTAATAAGTGATTGCCAGAACTGATTTTTCTCAAATAAAAATACCTGTCAAATAAATTTTTAGAAAATGATCACTCAGGGAATTGGGAACTGCCTGAGCCTCCCATTTCTAAATATTTGGCTTGGTGGGACCCGTTTCCCAAATCTATGGATGTTCTGATTCTAGCCTATTCCAAAAGGCAGATTAAGTTCTAGGCACTTATTGTGGGTTTGAAATGAAGGTTTCAGTACTCAGCTGCTATCTCTTCTTCCTAAAGGTTTCAAACCTTTTTTGTTGTTTGCTGTTTTTCCTAAAAGGAAAGTCATTTCATGGGATCAGAATCTCAATCCAGGGCCTTAGCTTTCTATGGTAACCAATCACTCCCCTCTTCAGTGTCTAACAGACCTTCTTGAATACCCACTTATTTTATCTATACATGTTCCTTTAAATTCTTACCTACAGAGTTTTCTCCATGAGACAAAGCTGCTTACTTTAAATGCTCATGAATGCTTACATTTTTATGCTGAGATAATGCATATTTGAGTTGCAGTTTGCAAATAATGATCAGAGTGCCTTCCTCTTAATTGAATCACTGGTTGATTTGATGAGCCTTCTCAGGGGGTCAAATGGATAACCTACAAAAAATTCCATCGTATCGACTTTTAAATCAGCTGAATCATTTCAAAATGTACAACAAAATGGGTTTTTTAATAGATTAGCATTATTTGGCTCCAAAAAACATTAAAATTAACATAGCATTTGTTAACTATAAGCCTTGACCCATGCGTAGGTGATCAGATAAACCACTAAAAGTGTTAGGAAAACTAACTTGATTAAATTAAGGAGAAGGAGCTACATTAATTCACAAGCAAATGTGGACAACTTGATTCTCCAGATATTTGTTTAATATTTGATGCAAAGTTTCATATGTGTTTAACCTAGTTTATTTTTTCCTTTTCTAGAGAGACACCTCCTTTATGGACGACCGGCTGTGCTTTATCGGACGAGATATGATATCTTGTACCATACTGACTTTGAAAGCGGTTATAGTGAAGTATTCCTCATGCCACTTTGGACATCTTACACTGTTTCCAAACAGGTTATTGAGAAAATTTCGTTTATTATCTTCATGTTATTGTGTCCCTTATACGAATCTTATGCTTGCTTACTTAATAGTATTTTGTCTTAGAAAAGACTTTTTTTTTTCTGATAAAACTTATGTTGGATATTACAATGCATGTTGAGCTAGACTTTGTTCAGTGTTCTGATAACCTCATAGTAATTAATATATGAATGACTGGATGGATTGTGCTAGTGCTTTCTAGTGTCCTTTGTTCTGCCTTTTCCCATACAGAAGCCGCTGAGGCTTATTGGCTTCAATATTTTCTAGAGCAGTTTCAGATTTATAACAAAATAAGTGGAAAAGGCTGAGTTCCCATATGCGACCCCTTAATCCCCACTTTATTTTTCTTTTTTTAATCCCCACTTTAAACATCATGATTCTCTTTCATATTGGGGCTGTCCAAGCTGTGCGTAAGGGTCTGGGGGTCCCTTCTACTGGTTCTCAGTTAACTAAGTCCACAGTTTAACATGAAGGTCCAGGAGTGTGGTGTTGCTTGCACCCTGTGGTGCTGAGGGTTAACGCAGGTCAGCCTGGAGGTATTCAGGGCTCTCCAGGGATGTGTCTCTTGATGCTCCAAGAAGTATATGGTGCTAGGGATTAAGTGCACTACAGTTAACTCCTTTACTATTTCTCTGGATCTCATATTTCACTTCTTTTTTGGTTTTTGGGCCACCTCCAGCTGTGCCTAGGGCTTACTTCTGGCTCCTAACTCAGGGATCACGTCTGGCAGGGCTAAGAGGACCATACGTGGCAAAGGCAACCACCTGACCTGCTACACACTCTGCCTGGCTCCATATTTCTTTTTTGAATTTAATTTTCAATGATTTTGTTGGGTGTTGGGGCACACCTGGCTGTGTTCAGGGCTTTCTCTTGGCTCTGTGCTCAGGGGTTACTCCTGGCAGGGTTTGGGGATGATATGGGGTTCCAAGATAGAAGCTAGGGTTCCTAGGGTTCCTGAATGCTGTACCATGTCTCTAGCCTCCACATTTCTTTTTCTTAACAAGGATTTTATGTTGGGGTTTAGCTTGGATGAAGATGTGATTAGTAAAGTGAAATTTCTAATTTTAGGAATTAGAAAAAATTTGTTTTGCAATTAAATTACACTTTAATATTCTAAATAGAAATGAAATAAAATGCCTCTGCACCCCAAACTAGCTTCTTATTAATCCATTTGCATGTGTATATACTTGTGCACATAAAATACATACATGCTTTTTGCTTTTACAGGAGTATGTCTATACTATTTCTCAGAATGCTTGTTTTGCTTTGTTATTGAGGTCATACCTAGCCACGCCCAGGGGTTCCTTCCAGCGTGATGCTTGAGGGTTGGCTGCCCCTGGTGGTGCCAGGGACCGAATGAGGGCTCCAGAGTGCCAGTCCAGTCCTCTAGCCCTCTAAACTATCTCCCTGGCCCCTGAATGTTATTTTTTCAAGCAGAACTCCGTGGAATTCTATTCATTATTTCAACAGCAGGCTTTCTGCTTTGTATGTTGTTGTTTCATTTACGACTTCAATCAGAGTATTTTTTAAAATTCATTTATTTATTTATTTATCTGTTTGTTTGTTTATTTATTTATTTATTTTGCTTTTTTGGGTCACACCCGGCGATGCTCAGGGAATATTCCTGCCTCTGCAGTCAGGAATTACTCCTGGCGGTGCTCGGGGGACCATATGGGATGCCGGGGATCAAACCGGGCCGGCCGCATGCAAGGCAAATGCCCTACCCTCTGTGCTATCGCTCTGGCCCCTCGATCAGAGTCTTCTGCAGAACAAAATAAGAGTTGAAAAATATAGACTTGCTAGATATGAAAAAGCCGTTTATTTTCTTAAACAGGATCAAAATATCAGACTAGGAACTATAGTAAAAGCTAAAAACCTATAGTAAAAACTGGCTGTTTGTAACACAGCAGTCTGCCTTCCGTATTTTCCCAGTGGTCTTTGCAATAGCTTTCCTGAGTTATCTCTGACTCACTCTGCAGGCTGAGATCTCTGGCACCACTGAGCACCTGACCAGTTGCATCCGACCTGATGTTCGTGTTTCTCCGAGTTTCACTCAGAGCTGTTTGGCCTACAAAAATGATAAACAGATGTCCTATGGATTCCTTTTCCCCCTTGTAAGTTATAGAGTATCAGGACCTGACCATTTTAGATCGATGCTGTTTGTGGAGTCTGGAATGTAGCACTTTGTATTTAGGATCTTAGTGGTTTTGGGGTTTTCTTCAAATGTACAAAGCGATGTTAAAGTTTTAAAAAGAAAGATGCTCCAGGGAGTAAGTAGATGAACATTTCTGGGCTCCTCAGAATTGGGTTGAAACATAGACCACATTATGTTCTCCAGGAGATTTCTGAGGTGCACAGCTCAGCTCTGCATCATCCAATGAGAATGGAAAGTGAAAGAGGAACTCATCAAGACATTAAGAACTTGAATGTTGTCTTATTACCTTGATGGTATACTAAAATCCAAGTTATGCTAGTGAAAAATATTTCGTGTAATACTATGCAGATTCAAGACCAAGTGAGAAGAAAAAACACTATAAATTTTTTTTCTTTTTTGGGTCACACCCGGCAATGCTCAGGGCTTACTCCTGGCTCTGCACTCAGGAATTACTCCTGGCGGTGCTTGGGGACCATATGGGATGCCGGGAATCGAACCCGGGCCAGCATGGGCCGGCTGCGTGCAAGGCAAACGCCCTACCCACTGGGCTATTGCTCTGGCCCCAATAAAATTTTTTTGAGAAAGATCTATTGAGTGAAGGAAAGAAATTGAGTGGGAGAAAATAGAAATGCTAAATCAAAGAGGGCTAAAGATTAATAGAGAGTAGATTTTTCACTTCATGCTATTTGGGCTGGTTAAGGCAATTCTTTTTTAATTGATTTGACTTTGCTAAGTAATAGATACTATTGTTTTTCTAATGTTTAGATCTGAGTTCTTCACCAGAAGCTAAATATGATGCATTCCTTGTGACTAATATGGTTCCAATGTATCCTGCTTTCAAACGTAAGCCTGATATGTATATACTTTTAAATTAAAATATATACCATTAAAATGTTATTAGAACATTTTATTATAAATAAAAATAAATATAATGTATTTAATAAACACATATTTTAATATAACTCTATGATAGTGGTATAAAGTATTTTATTGATTTTTTTATTAAAATATAAAACTATATTTTATTTTTATATGTATGTTTTAAATTAAATCACCATGAATTACCAGTTACATGTTATTCATGATTGGATTTAGGCACAAGTGTTCAACACCAGTTCCTTCATCAATGTCCCTTCCCCCCACCAACGTCCCCAGTTTCCCACCTGCTGCCCATAGCCCGCCTCCATAGCAGGCCCTTCTTGCTTTTTCTTTTCTCCTTTTAAGCATGTAGTTTCCAATGCTGTTACTGCAAGTGTATCATGCACATCACTCTCCCTCCTTTCATCACTCACCTCTCCTCCAAATTGACCTCTTCCCCTTCTCATTGTCATAGTGGCCTTCCCTGTTCTAGACCGCCTCCCTCCACTGTGGCAAACTTTTTACAAAGGGCCAGTTCCCCTGCACCTGTTTCTAAGGTCTTTGGGGAAGCCTCCTATTTTCCTTGGAAGTTATTATTCATAAAATTAAATTCTGCTAAATTTACCTCCTTATCATTTCCATCTCTGATGATTTCAATAAAAATACCTTTTGTGTATTTAATCCTTATGTTTTTGAAGATCTTTAAATTCTGTACTGCTAACCCTACTGCTAAATTCATGAGGCAAGTAGGCAGGATTTTATCCCTTGTTTGCAACTAAGAAATAGAAATTCAAAAGAAATTATCCAGACCATGAAACTGAACCAATTTGTGTTTCTGTTCTCATCTTACATTCTTTCTATTTCAATGTTTACTAGATTGGTAGACTATAAAGGATTTCCTCTATATTTTTTTGGGGATCACTTGGCATATAATAGAATCTATATTTTTTATTGAATGTACCATAATAGTTGCTAGCTCCTTTTTTCCTTTTATTTATGTTTTTGGGGTCACACCAGGCAATGCTCAGGGCTTACTCCTGGCTCTTCGCTCAGGTATTACTCCTGACAGTGCTCTGAGGACCATATAGGATGCTGGATATTGAACTTGGGTTGACCTTGGCCACATGCAAGGCAAACACTCTACGCACTGTGTTATTATTGCTCCTGCCCTCCTATTTCCTTTTGAGTGATGCTGAGGCTATGTTCTGAACATTGACCCTGAAACCAAGAAGCAGCCTAATTATCTTCTTTTTTTAAAAAATTATTATATCACCATGAGATATACAATCGCAAAGATGTTCATGTTTGGGTTTCATTCATACATTCTTTCAGCACCCATCCCTCCACCAGTGCCCTATTCCCACTACCAGTGCCCCCAAATTCCCTCCCTTTTCCTCCAGCCTGCCTCTATAGCAGGCACTTTTCCTTCCCTACAGACATTTAGGGATTATCATGTAAATCCCTTTGTGTAATTATCTTCTGATAACAGACTATTTCATTCAAATGGGTTTAATATCTTTAAGCATGCCTAACATCTTTGCATGTGACATATATATTTGGTTGTTATTGGTGCTATTAATGGTATAATCTTACTATCCCTGTCCCTAAAATTGAGTTCTGGTCCCTGGAGTATGGTTGCTAGTTGTGATATTTGAAATGCTATTTAAGCTTCCATTTGTAAATCATGAGAATTAATTGCATGACCTCTATTGCTTGTAAAGATTTATTGTTAATTTGGATGTAATTGTCCAATGGCCAAAACAATTTGCTTTCTTACTTCTTATCAGGATACACCCATTTGTCCACCCATCCATAAATCCACCCACACACTCATCCACTCAAGTTCTAAAAGCTAGAGAAAGCACTTTATCTTTTTTTTTTTACCTGTAGTTGAATAAACCTATTTGCCTCAAGATAGGTATGAAAGGAAGCACTTTTACTCATTTCTCTTAGCAAGGAGCATTGGACTATATTTCAAGATATCCAGGACTGGAATGAAAACCTCAAAATAGGCACAGTTCATTATAGAGTGTCCTCTATAGGGGCAGACATATTCAAATTCACCCTGGTGAGAAGATCAATATAATTTAGTAGGACAAAGTTTATTTGATGTGCTAACCAGTAAATGAGTGTTTATTCAAAAGTAGTATTTGTTTGTATAAATGACAAAATTTTCTGATTTGTTCTCAAGTCAACATAAATGTTTCAAAACCCCATATTGATAAATTTGCTATAATATTACACAGAACTCAACTTCCTTTAATTTCTGCAAATTGGAGTTTTCTTATTCTTCCTTGATCTTTCTAGCAAGTAGCAATAAAGGAAATGCAGACACCCTGAGGCTGGCATGGTTCTTCACTGAGGAATGTTTTTTCCCCACATACCTCATTTCTGTGGATTTGGCCTTTTGGACTGTTAGCTCTTTCCTTCTCTTCCCCTCCAATTTGTGTCCTGAAATTAACACTCCGAACTACTGTCCCACTGTCCAAAATTTATTTCCAGTAATTATCCTTGGTTCTTGGCTCTGGCAGGCTGCATTGTACTCATATAGAGTAAAATGTAAGGTGATGAGAAATGGTTGAAAAACTATGAGGAACATGGCCAGAGATATTTCAGGAAGAGGAGATGAGAGATGAAAATAGCATACTCTTGGCAATTCCTGTGAAGAATAGAGACTGATTAAGTTAATCTGACATGTCAGAATGAATTCATTGTCTTGCCTTTCCTGTTGTCTTGTTATTCTTTTATTCTACCTTTCTCCTCTTCTGTTTTGCTCCTTTGACCCCCTTCTGATTGGCTGTAGATAAGTTGGAGGTAAAGTGGACACAAAAAAGTTATGCATTGGGCCTCAGAGACAGTACAGCAGTTAAGGCTGCGATATTCAGATTAAGCTACAATGAAGCCAAAGGTTCTAATAGGGAATCCAGGGATCTTTTATGATAGCGCACTGCAGAGTGAAATCATTTAGACCAGACACACTGGAGCAGTAATACTGTTGATAGGGTATGCATGTGACTGACCAAGTTTGGTTCCTGACACCACATATAGTTCCTGGAACATATCTAGGATGAACCTGGAGTTTAAAGCCAGCAGGAATCCTGAGCACTGCTGGATGTGCCCCCACAAACAAACAAAACAAATGACTTAGACCAGTGAAAATGGTGATGTTCAATTTTGAATGACTTAGATGCCTTATTTTTATTTCATTAACATTTTTATTATAGTTTAAGTGGTATGGTTCCAGTAGTGTCACTTCTGGTCTGATAAATTTTAGAGGTGGCATTGATTGGACTTGATCACACGTGAAGGAAGGAAAAAGAATCAGATTGACTCAGAATTTTAAATGATCTCGGTAAGTGTGGGGACCATTAACACGAATGACAAAGCCAAGTGTAGAGAAGGAATGATTTGGAAGGAAATTAAGAATTCAGTTTAATTAATTCTTTTTTTTAGCTAGACAAGTTATTAGGTATTCAAATGGATTATAAGATAACTGGTTGGCTAAATTGGAGTTTGGTGTAAAGGTCAGGGCTGAAAAAATTAACTGGGGAGTTGACTGTATATGAGATTGGGAGGAAAGCAAGTACATGCAGGTTAAGGTCTTTTTTCAATTTCTCATGAACATTTTGCTTTCTCTATTGCACATACTCCTTCCCTTCCCTGAATGCTCTGTTTCCATCTCTTTGCCAAGAAATACCCCCTTCATATCTCATCTAAACTCAGTAGCACCTCACCTGCAAATTTTTTTACGATGTATTGATCTAGCTTACACTCCTAGTCCAATATTTATTTATTATATATCTTATCTATTTATTTATTTGTTTATTTATGCCATTCATAAGTGACACATGCATAGCTAATGTTTTCAAATGGATTTCTCTTATCCACAGGAACAGATCTATTTCCATTTGACTTGTGACATTTGGGTTACAGATGCATTAGAGGAACATTGGCAAAGCAAAGAGTTTTCTTTATGAAAACTTTTTTTTTCCTTTTACACAGGGGTCTGGAATTACTTCCAAAGGGTATTGGTGAAGAAATATGCTTCAGAAAGAAATGGAGTTAATGTAATAAGTGGACCCATTTTTGACTATGATTTTGATGGACTGCATGATACGCAGGGAGAAAATCAGACAGTAAGTGTTTCATTTCCAATTCAAATGGAAATGAAAGTGAATTTTTCATTTCAAATTCAAATGGAGTTTGTAACTTTAAATTCTAGATATCATTCACAACTATTTTTAAAATGTCCATCTGTTGGAAAATAATTATTACCACTTAAATTCTTTTGGACCTTTGGTTTAAATATCATATTGAAGTTTGAAATTGAATTGTGTTTGTGATAAATCATTGAAATGTGTTCCTGGAGCAAGCAGGTGCCCTTGGGCTCTACTTGCATGAGACAGGACTTATGGAGATGTTACTGGTGCCTACTCGAGCAAATTGATAATGAGCGGGAAGACAGTGATACAGTGATTAACCTTTAATATTTTCATAACTTTAATATTAAAATTTAGGGTCAAGTCATTCTCTAATTACTCCAGTGGAAAGATGATATTTTTCCCTTATCTCCATTATTTGATAAATCTTTTGAATTTCTCTGGATATTTTGAGTCAAGAATATTGTCTGTAAATTACCAAGCACATTCTACCCGTCCCTCTCAGAGAGCCTGGCAAGCTACTAAGAGTATCTTGCCCTCATGGCAGAGCCTGGAAAGCTGTCTGACATGTAAAAAATGGATTCCATCCACTGACCCTGAAAGAACCCTAAATATGGCAGCACGAAGAAGATCGAGCAAGGCAAGACTGATAAAATCTCAGGGCGAAACTAGGCTGCCAAAACAAAGAAGAACTAAAATGACTGTCTGTACTTTCAATGCACATATGCTGGCATCGAAAGCTTATATCAAGGACCTGATAGTGCAAGCGCAAAAGATCAAGGACAACATCATTGGTCTGACTGAGATGAGAAGGCAACAATCACATCATGCCATTTTTGATATGAGAGAAGAACTGTTCCTTGGAACATGCGGCGAAAGAGATGTCGGTGGTGTCGGTGTCCTTGTCAACACAAACCTGGCCATGAGCATTGATTCATTTGAATGCCTAACAAACTTGATCGGATGATTACATTATACTTGAAGAGATGTGGCCCACTGCTAGCAGTTTCTATCTTTGTTGTCTAGCCACCAACATCCACACACAAGGAAGAAGAAATTGAGAAATTCTACATGGAACTGGAGGAGTTCTATTAAGAAGAAAACACCTAAAAGATCATAGTCGGTGATTTTAATGCCAAGATAGCACCGAGAAGATCGACCGAAGAACTCCTCATTGGGACCCATGGCCTAGAATGGAACGAACAGAGTGAGAGATTATCCGAGTTCATCATGTTGACCAAGACCATTCATTGTAATTCACATTCCAGAAGGCTGAATCTAAGCGATGGACATGGGAATCTCCTGGTAGACAGTTCCACAATGAAATTTACTGTATCACATTCAATCGACAGTTTTGCCTGACTGATGTCTCTGTCATCCCAAAATTTCAAACAGTATTGGACCACCATCTCCATACAGAATTTTACTATACAGAATGGGGAGAAAGGGCTGCAAAGTTTAAGAAGAGAACTCCCAGAATGACCACCAACTGGGAACTCTTTGGCACCATTGTGGCAACATGGTAAGATGCCATCATGGACAACATTGATGGAGAATAAAACCGAATGGTTCAGCACCTCCATGATTGTACAAAGAACGCCAAGAGAGAGAAAGCCACACAAAGGACGCCTGTCTCCAAAAACTCTCGAGTTCATTCGCCAACATGGCAAGGCGAGAGCCTCGACAACCAAAAGCTAACGTCCAAGCTTGCAAAAGCAGTGCAGAGGAACAATAAAGGAAGACCTCAAAGAGAGAAGAGCAGAAAGACTGGCTGATCCCAATCCCAGCAGCAGAAGCTGGGAAAAGCATTCGCAACACCAGCCTGTCCTTCACTAACTATAAGACCAAGATGACTGCCCTCTGACATCCTGATGGATCTATCACATCTTCCAGAAGGGTAACGAAGAAAATTATCCGTGATTTCTACTAAAATCATGTACCAAATTCCGCAGGATAGATATGTTGTTCCCAATGTTTTCCCTTCTGACATCCAACATGCCATTTCATCATTAAAGAAGTGAACAGTACCCGACCCAGACAAAGTCAGACCCGACCACCTGAAGAATCTGCCATCGGTACTCATCAGTACACTGGCTCAGCTCTTCACATGCTACCTGTCTGAATGCAAGGTGCCCTCCCAGTGGAAAACCAGCAGGACAGTTCTATAGTTCAAGAAGGGAGACATCCACAACATTGGCAACTATCGCCCCATCTGCCTGTTGTCTGTCATCTACAAGTGGTTCACTTGAGTCATCTTGAAAAAGATTGGCCAAACATTACATGAAGGACAACCATGTGAGCAAGCTGACTTCTGAAAAGAATACAGCACAATCAACCATATCCACACAGTAACCAAGCTCATTGAGGGTTGTAGGGAGTTCAAGATACTGCTCTGTCTAACATTCATTGATTTAAAGAAAGCCTTTGATTCTGTGGAGACCGAAGTAGTCATCGAAGCCCTAGCCAAACAGGGTGTTCAAACCCAATACATCAAGATCCTTTGTGAGCTGTATTACAGATTCACCATCAGTATCTCACCATTCTACAAGGAAGTGATCATTTGTTGGGGTGCTCTGCGGGGTCCCGAAAGTGCCGGGAAGCGAGTTCCCTTCTACCTCCGGGCCGACGAGGAATGGATGAAAACTCAGGAATCCGATGCAGTTTTAAAAGGCTTTACTTATCACAGGTTCAGGCATACAAATCAGCAAAAGGAAAAGCCCGGTGCTTAGGATTCCAGGCTAGAACCCCAGCCACGTGTAGGCCAAGATGGCGACCACCAAGTGTAAAGGCTTTGAGAAAGGAGAAGCAGACTTCCAAGCAGAGCGACCGCTTGGAAGAGCCCCCAAAGAAGCGCATGAGAGTGAAAACCGGCTAGTTTATACCCCTGCAACTCAGACCTTCCTCCCACTGTTATGGAAAGCAGGGAGGGTCAAATGTCCTTAGGAAATCCCTCCCTGCACCTCACCTAGGCCCTTTATTATGCTAATGTTTTGAGCCAAATGCAGAGGCCCTTAAAGGAGTCCTGCAACAATCATTGATATCAAAAGAGGGGTTCAGCAGGGTGATACCATTTCACTGAAACTCTTCAACACCACCCTTGAGAACATCATGCAACAATTAGAATGGGAAGGAATGGGAGTGAAGATAGACAGTCAGCAACTACATCACCTCAGCTTTGCTGATGACATCATTCTAATAACACCAAACATTAGCCAAGCGGCCCACATGCTGGCTGACTTCGACTATAAATGTGGAAAGATAGGTCTACAGCTGAATCTGAACAAAAAGCAGTGTGAAAATCTTCAAGAGCATTGAAGAAATTAAAAGGACAAAGATCCTCTGGCTCCGGGAACATCTCTTTGACTCCTTCGTTCTCCCTGCATTTACATACGCCTCAGAGACCTGAGCCCTATGAAAGCAGGATGAGAATGCTATTCGGGTTTCCCAAAGAGGAATCCAAAGAGCTATGCTTGGAATATCATGCCTCACTTAAGTGAGAGAGGGAGTCTGTAGTTCCAACCTCCATTGACGATCGAGAGTCAGGGACACTGTCTCGTTTGCCAAAGTGTTGAAAATCAGATGGACTGGACATGTAAAGCGATTTGGAGATGCCTGCTGGACTAGAGCTGTTACTGACTGGATCCCTTGGGATGTCTAAAGATCATGTGGCCGCTCACCTACAAGATGGTCAGACTTCTTCGTCAAGACCCTGAATGAACAGTATGAGGCTCTTCATATTCCTGGAGCAAGTAGATGCCATTGGGCTACACTGGCACGTGACAGGGACAAATGGAAACATTACTGGCTCCCCACTCGAGCAAATCGACAAATAATGGGATGTCAAGTAATCAAGTGACCAAGTGATTCTGAGTCAGTGTATCTTAGAAGGAAATTGTTTAAAGATACTAGTTAAATTCAGTTTCTATCCTTACCCATGGTCTGATGATGATGTAAGTCATGCTTGTTCATAAGCAGTTTAGAGTCAGAAGGGAAGGCAAGAAGATATCAATTTGTAATGTGACATATTTAATTTTCCATGTGAATGAAACAATTGGCAATTAATATATAATGGTTTGTGATTTACTAATAGAGAATAGATTATTGATTCTTTATGCAACTAATTAACAAAGCAGAAGCTATTTTACTTTTTCAGTCATTCACACAAGAAATTTTATTATATTTTGCTGCTGATCATTGTTATAGTTTCCAGTCTTCATTAAATTATCAGTTAATTGCAATTTTAAAAGTCTTGAGGTGCTGGAGTGATAGCACAGCGGGTAGGGCATTTGCCTTGCATGCGCCTATCCAGGTTCGATCCCTGGCATTTCATATGGTCCCTCAGCACCACCAGGAGTAATACCTGAGCAAAGAACCAAAAACAATTCCTTAGCATCGCCAGGTATAACCCAAAAAAAAAAAAGTACTTTGATATTAAAATATTAGTAAAGGAAAGGAATTGTGAATTTCTGTACTCTGTTTTATATATATCACTATCACTATCTTCCCGTTAATCATCTATTTGCTAGAGCGGGCACCAGTAATATCTCCATATGTCCTGTCTCATGCTAGTAGAACCCAAAGGCATCCGCTTGCTCCAGGAACATAAAGAGCCTCAAACCATTATATTAGGTCATTGGAATGACCTAATATAAATGTTACTGGTATTTGGCATATCAAATATGACACAAGCATTTTGCAAGGCTTGCCGTGCGGGTGGCATACTCTTGTAGTCACCTCTAAATAAAGCATTTATTGATGAACTGCGCGGCCGCTAGCGGCCATGTGAGCCAGGCTGTGATAGTCTGGTGTGCTGGGTAGAGTTGTGACTAGAGGGAAGTCCGGATGTGGAAAATGGCGGCCCCATGAAGTAGGGGGTCGTGTGGCTTATTGTGAGGCTCTGCTGGGGTGGCAGTCCAGGGCTAGAACCCGCCATGCCTCCCGGGCGCCTCATGAGCAGCTGGGCACAGGGAGAGCAAGTAGCAGCTCTGCCCATGTCTGAGAGTCTCTGGTTCAGTATACCTGGGCCAGATTGAAAAAAAAATTGCTGTAGGGTGGTTGTGGATGATCTGGGCTGTGATAGTCTGGTGTGCTGGGTGGAGTTGTGACGAGAGGGAAATCCGGATGTGGAAAATGGCGGCCCCAATGGAGTAGGGGGTGTCATCTGGCTTGTTGTGAGGCTCTGCTGGGGTGGCAGGCCAGGGCTAGAACCCACCATGCCTCCCGGTGCCTCATGAGCGGCTGGGCACAGGGAGAACAAGTAGCAGCTCTGCCCTATGTCTGAGAGTCTCTGGTTCCAGCATACCTGGGCCAGATTGAAAAAAAAATGTCTACATAAATATATCACTGTATCCCTATATCACTGTCTTCCTGTTCTTCATCAATTTGCTCAAGCGGGCACCAGTAACATCTCCATATGTCCTGTCTCATGCAAGTAGAGCCCAAGGGCACCTGCTTGATCCATGAACATAAAGAGCCTCAAAACCATTCCGTCATGTCATGGGAATGAGGTTATAATTGTTACTGGTATTTGGCATATCAAGTACGACACGGGTAGCTTGCCAGGCTCTACCGTGCAGGTAGCATACTCTTGTAGTCATCTCAAATCCAGCATTTATTGATGAACCGCGTGGCCGTGATAGGCTGGTCTGCTGGGTGAAGTTCTGATGAGGCGGAAGTCCGGATGTGGAAAATGGAAGCCCAAATAGAGTGGGGGGGTTATCTGGCTTGTTGCAAGGCTCTGCTGGGGTGGCAGGCCAGGGCTAGACCCTGCCATCCCTCCCGGGCGCCTCGTGAGCGGCTGGGCACAGGGAGAGCCAGTAGCAGCTCTTCCCCATGTCTGTGAGTCTGTGGAACAGCATAACTGGGCCGCATTTAAAAAAGACTGATGCAGGGTGGATCTCGATGAGCTGGGCTGTGATAGGCTGGTCTGCTGGGTGGAGTTCTGATGAGGGGGAAGTCCGGATGTGTAAAAATGGAGGCCCTCATGGAATGGGGATCGTCTGGCTTGTTGCAAGGCTCTGCTGGGGTGGCGGGCCAGGGCTAGACCCCCGCCATCCCTCCCGGTGCCTCGTGAGTGGCTGGGCACAGGGAGAGCCAGTAGCAGCTCTGCCCCATGTCTGTGAGTCTATATCTATATCTATATCTATATCTATATCTATATCTATATCTATATCTATATCTATTTATATATAGTCTCTCTCTCTATATATATATATATCACTAGATCACTAGATATCCTGTTGTTCATCGATTTCCTCGAGTGGGCATCAGTAACATTTCCATTTGACCCTACCACGTGCCAGTGTAGCCCAATGGCATCTGCTTGCTTCAGGAATACGAAGAGCCTCAAACTGTTCTTTTGAGGTATATATATATATATATATATATATATATATATATATATATACATATATAGATATAGATATAGATATCTACCAACATATATATATATACACCTACACACCCACATATATACATATATATGGATGAACATAGAGGAAACTATATATAATTATATGCAAATATATATATTTTTTTCCCTCTAGGTTCTTCCCTAGAACTCAGACCTTTGTACCTCCTTTAGTAAAATGTTCTTTGCATCAAGTTTTTTGGTAACATTGTACCATGAAGGGTGGTTATTGTACCTCCATTTTCTCCAGTCCATTTCATGGGATTGCAAGTTACCTTCCTAAAACAGGCATCTCAATACATCAGTCTATAGTATAACAACATTCAGTAGAGCATTACTGCCTAGACAATAATGTGCAAACTCTATAACCTTCTATAATTCAGCTTTTATTTGTTTGTTTGTTTATTTATTTATCTATCCATCTACCTATTTGTTTATTTATTTAGACTTTCGGGTAATACCCAGCTCTGCTCAGGGGTTACTCCTGGCTCTGCACTCAGGAATTATTCCTAGTGTTGCTCAGGAACTATATTGGATGTCGGGGATCGACCCCAGGTTGCCATGCATAGAGCAAATGCCCTACCTGCTATACTATCTCTCTGGCCCCTCAGCTTTAATGTTTTTTTTTTGTGTGTGTGTCACATCCAGCAATGCTCAGGGCTCTGTACTCAGGAATTACTCCTGACCATATGAAATGCTGGGGATCAAACCGGGTGCGATGCTTAGGGGTTACTCCTGGCTCTACACTCAGGAAATACTCCTGGCGGTGCTGGGGGACTGGGATCCGACTCGATTCAGCTGCGGAAAGGCTAACACCCTCCCTGCTGGAATATTGTTCTGACCCCCTCCCTCAGCTTTTAATAATTCCTCTTGCCTTCCATTTCTGCTCCTATGATTTATTTATCATGTTTAGCTCCTAACTCTATACAACATTGTACAGCTGGATGAAAAGTTGTTTTCTTTGTAATATCTTTTCTACCCTACAACTTTGAAAATATTAAATAAATCAGACAGAAAAACAATTAGTGTATGGTTTCACTCATATGTGGCATACAAGAAGCCAAACAAGCAAATGAACTAAATGAACCAACATAAACTTTCAAACTTTAAGGTCAAATTCCTGGTTACTAAGGAGGAATCAGGTGATCCAATTAGATAAAATAGTCAATTCTGTGATGAAGCGCAGAATTGCAATTCTCATTGTACACTGAATCTAGTATTTATGCAGACATTTACTTATGATGATGTACATTTAAATTTACTTATAATTATGTACTTATAATGGATTTATAATAATTTGTAAAATTGTACTTATTATCTTTTAAATTTTTATAATTTTTTAACTGAATCACAGTGAGATGCAGTTACAAAATTGTTTATGATTGGGTTTCAGTCACATAATAGTTCAAAACCCATTCTTCACCAGTATACATTTCCCATCACCAATGTCCCCAGTCTCTCTCTCTTTTCTCTCTCTCTCTCTTTATCTCTCTTTCTCTCCTTCCTTCTCTTCTCCACAGGCATTATGGTTTGCAATATATTTAAAGTTTTACATTAATATAAATTATATAAAAGCATTAATACATATTGGGCCAGAGCAATAGTACAGTGGGTAGGGTATTTGCTTTGCATGCTGGCAACCTGGGTTCAATCTCTGACATTCCACATAGTCCCCCAAGTAACCGCCGGGAGTAATTCCTGAGTGCAGAGCCAGGAGTAACCCCTGAGCATTGCTGGGTGTGACCCAAAAAAGAAAAAAATCATTAATACAAATTATAAAAAATAAAATATAGAAAATTTATGTTCAAAGCAGACTAGAGCTAAGAAGTGAAAAGTGACTGACTTGAGTGCAAATTAATTTCAGTGACATGGGCTATTTGCTTTGGTTGCCATTTAAAACAGAAAGCTCCTATGTTTGTATGAACAGTGAGTTTCTTTTGCCTGTTTCAGGTATGTGGAAGGCAGCTCCATCCCTGTTCCTACCCACTACTACAGCATCATCACCAGCTGCCTGGATTTCACGCAGCCTGCAGACAAGTGTGATGGTCCACTCTCTGTCTCCTCATTTATCCTCCCTCATCGAGCCGACAATGAGGAGAGCTGCAATGTAAGTTCCAAGGCATACTCCTTTTGGATTTGCTTACAAATGCATCCCTTCCCTTTTTTCGGTGTGTTTTTGTTTTTTATTTGTTCGGGCCACACTGAGCTGTGCTTAGGGCTTATTCCTGGCTTTACACTCAGAACTTTGCTCTGCACTCAGGGCTACCGGTTCCCTGGTGGGGTTCCAGGCATTATATGGGGTGCTGGGGATCAAACTCTGCTTGACTGTGTGCAAGGCAGATACTCTATCCTCTGTACTATTGCTCTAGCCTCCAAATGCATCTATTAATTTGTGACCCTGCCATTGAGTTAGGATACACTTATAAAGTATTTTGGATTAGACAATTAAGTGGAATGAAGAAAGGACTCAAAACTCAACTCAGCACTTGGGAACTTTATGTTCTGGCTTTTTTGTTTCAGTGGAAGGGTGGGTATGATTGTGTGCATGTGTATTTAGCATAGTTCTATGACTGTGTTTGACAAATGATAAAAGTGCCTAAGTGCTTTTAGTTTTGCAAAAGATGTGATTGTACATCTTTTACAAGAAAGAAAAAGCAGCAAAATTTTGATAATGGTTAAAACAAGATATGAAAAATTATGTTACTTTCTCCATTTTGTGGGTTTTGAAAATTTTTCATAACAAGGTGTTTGAAAATACAAACATACAGAGAAAATGTAGACCATACATGTCAGATATTTATTTGCTGCCAGTGATGACGGCAAGTGATGTAGGTCATTCCATTCTCAAATGACAGGGATCACTCCAAGTCACTTATTTATATGGGACAGTGGTACATTATGAAAAAGCCACAAGTAGATAGGAACCATGCTGTATGTTCTTGGCCTTCTACTTATTCTGCACTCAGAGACAAATCATATAATTCTTTTAGGTCTCTTTTTTGTGGTATGGACAGTCTCTACTCTAAGACTGAATTTTTTTTTTGGGCGGGGGGGCTGGGGTATATCCACTGGTACTCAGCTCAAGGCTTATTCCTGGTTCTGCACTCAGGGATAAATGTTGGAAATTTTTATGATAGAAACTCAGTGAAACATTATATGATTGAAACTCAATCATTAACAACTTTGTAACTGTATCTCACAGGATTCAATTTAAAAATAAATTAATAAATTAAAAATATTTTAAAAATATTTTACTCCTCTGGATGTTCAAATATGTGAACTTACGATGAAAAATTAGACTTCCTATTGGGAAAAATCATGTAAATGAGTTGAATATGAAAAACTCTTCCCCAAAATAACTTCATTCTTACTCTGTGGGGGTCCTGACCTATTTGGAGACCTCCTGTATCGTTAATTACATGGTCAAACTGAGGATAGGTCAGCATCTTTGTGGGAAAAGTTATATTTAGGGTTGTCCCTTCCTGTGAATTGCAAAGATCTTGGTTAGCTGGGTTAGGAGGGCGGGGCACAGAGGGTTAGAATCCTTCCTCCCTCAGTTTGTAAAGCAAATTCTTTGTAGGTTTTCATCTTATCCAAGAGAGCCAGGCGTCAGTGTCCTGAACCAGCACACTCAGGCTATGTTGTTAGCAATGGCAAAAGCTCTCTCTGCTCTCTATCCAGGTCTGTGTGACTTGGAGCTCTCTGATAAAACCCAATGCCGGTTCTTGGACTTCAGTGGATAGTTTATTTAGAATACATACAGTCAAGGTTTCGACAAAGCCATTGATTTCTGAACTTTCTTGGACTTGGGATCCCTTCAACTTGTAGAACAATTTGCACGAGAGTGCCATTGCAATCCAGGGCATTGAGGAATGAAATTATTTGCATAGGTCGTTCTGTTTCCTTGCCTACTAATGAAAATAGATACTCTCCCCACTATAATTCAGGCTTTCTTATCTCATTCTTTCCTCAAAAATGATGGAGCATTTTTTTAGTTTGTTTGTCTTGAGGCTACACTAACTGTGATCAGGTCTTACTGCTGGTTCTGCACTCAGGGATCACTCCTGTTGGGTTCCGGGAACTGTATGGGGTGCCAGGGATCAAATCCAGGAGCCTCTCTCTGTGTGTGTGTGTGTGTGTGTGTGTGTGTGTGTGTGTGGCATTTCTTTTGCCCCAATAATATTTTATTTTCAACCTGGATATGAGCTAATTATTTAAAATAAACACGTGAGTATCTTTCATTTGGAATGTGTGTCACTGAAGAACTTCTTCGCAAGTACCACACGTGGCAAATTGCCATACTTAGTCCTGTACTGTCTCAAAATACTGATTTTGTAAAGTTGTATTCATCTTACTGTTAATTGCAACAGGCATGTTTAAGGCACAGATATTTCCTTCCCTCTTTCCAAGATTCAGTTTTCATATTTTATCTACCCCTCCCATTTATTCCTTCTGTTCTCCAACTTCTCTAAAGTAAGCATTATTACCATATGAAACAATGAAGATACTGAGACAGAGAGGTCAAGTAACTTGACCAAGAGCTCCTAGCTAGGAAGTGGAGGAGCCATAATTCTAACCAGACTTCATGGGTTCCAAAGTTCCGAGGTGTTACCCCAGGAGCTATTCCAAGTTGAACTCTTTATTCAATATCAGTTCTACCTGGTACATGATATCAGGTATCAGTAAGTTTTTCTATAGACTGTAACTGCAGTGCACACAGGCTTCTCTACCTTGGGAGGCAGAACATTCCAGATTACACCTGCTGTGTGTTCCAACTTGATGGGGGTGGTGGGGAGTGGGGGATGAATAACTGAATTCTACGGGACCTGGATTTTACTAATTTTGGTTTATGTTCTAAGGACCTATTGGATCAAATGTTCTTTCACACAGCATGTTTCATTTCTTTGGTAACAACAAATTACTGTTGAAAATGTTTATAGCCCAGGGCAGGTATATGCAGTGTTTGCAAGCTTGTGGTGAGAATGGGAAGGCCAGAGAGGATCCACACTCTTTGGCTCTGGGGATGGGAAAAAGTATGTCACGGTCATGGGAAAGCCTGGAGAAAAGCACTCATTTTGAGGACCACCGCTTATTGTTCTTGGTTTCCATTGCAGAGCTCAGAGGATGAGTCGAGATGGGTAGAAGAGCTCATCAAAATGCACACAGCTCGGGTGAGGGACATCGAACATCTCACTGGACTGGATTTCTTCCGAAAGACCAGTCGCAGTTATTCAGAAATTCTGTCACTGAAGACGTACCTGCATACATATGAGAGCGAGATTTAACTTTCTGGTCACCTGCAGTGCAGTCTTAAAACTGGTGTATATTTTTATATTGTTTTGTATTTATTAATTTGAAACCAGGACATTAAAAAAGTTAGTATTTTAATCCCATACCAAATCTGACATATTACGCCTGAAGGACTCCACTGTTTTTCTGTAATGCTTAATTAGGTAGTCTTGAGTTCCAAGTAGCGCTTATAATAAATATGCTGCTTGCGTCATTTGTGGAAGCTTCTAAAGGGTTCTAAATGCTGCACATTCCATAGCACAATGAAGAAACATTGGTTTCCCATGCACAGTTGCCACACTTAGTCCTGTACTGTCTCAAGATACTGATTTTGTAAAGTTGCATTCACTTACTGTTAATTACAACAGACATATTTAAGCCTTATGAACCAATCTTAACTATAATAAATCACACATTCAGTTTTTATTTCCGGGTTTCATTTGTCCTTGATTTCACTTATAAATTAGAGTGTCTGCCTCTGGTGTATTTTCAGGAAAGGTGTACATTTCTGATACGGGTGCTTTTTCTAGTTGTATATGGTTGGCACAGGCAAAGGGCATTTATAATTCTCATGATAGCGCTGGAGCATAGCACAGTGGTTTGGGCATTTGCCTTGCATGCAGTTGATCTGGGTTTGATCCCCGGTATCCCATATGGTCCCCTGAGCACTGCCAGGAGTAGTTCCTGAGTGAAGAGCCAGGAGTAACCCCTGAGCATTGCTGGGTATGACCCAAGAAAGCAAAAAAAAAAAAAAACAATCCTCATGATATGGATTAGATGGTTTCAGTTCAGATTCTTGGAATATGTGATGAGCATAAGGAAATGGAAACCAGAAGAGCTCCTGAGTACCCTCTCTTAGTGGCCCAAAGAGATAGTATAGTGCCTTGAATGTGACAACCTGGGTTCAACCTTTTTTTTTTTTTTGCTTTTTGGGGTCACACCCGGCGACGCTCAGGGGTTTCTCCTGGCTCTGCACTCAGGAATCACTCCTGGCGGTGCTTGGGGGACCATATGGGATGCCGGGATCAAACCCAGGCCGTCATAGGCCGGCGGCGTGCAAGGCAAATGTCCTACCCGCTGGGCTATCGCTCCGCCCCTCAACCCTTTTTCATCCCATGTGATCCACTGAGCCCGACTTGGAGTGATCCCAGAGTGTAGAGCCAGGAGTAAGCCCTAAGCACTGCTGGGGGTGACCCCCAAAACAGACACACACACACACACACACACACACACACACAAGGTTGGGCCATACTTGAGAGGGCTATTCCTGGTTCTGTGCTCCAGCGAACCCTCCTGGGGATCATATACAGTTGTGGGGATCAAATTAAAGATAAGCTTCTTTTTTTTTTAATTTATTTTTTTTAATTTAATTTTATTTTATTATTTCCCCCCCAAATATTATTACATCATTTTAGACATACAATTGAAAGATGCTCATGTAGAGTTTTGGTTCTACAGTGTTCCAACATCCATCCCTCCACCCAAACCCATCTCCCATCACCAATGTCCCCACCTCCCCTCCCCTCCCACACCTCAACCACTTGGCGGGTTCTGCATGTCATTTCTCTCTGCCCTATCTCTCCCTCCCGCCAAACTTTCCTGCTCTTCGTGGAATGCAGTGCACCAAAAGACATTACCGTCTCCACTATTTTTAATGGACTGCGGCCACAAGTGGCCGCACAACCTAGGCTCAAACTGGTTTTGCTCTTTGAAACTGGTCGTGAGGCAGTTTCCCAGCATCCGGACAGTGAAAATGGTGGCTAGTATGATGGGCGAGTCTCATCTGGCTGCTTCCGGGACCCCCCAGAGGTGACGAGCCCACTCCCCAAACCCATCTGCTCTCCTGGGGCCCCCTAGTCAGCTGGGCCCGGGGCGAGCCGAGTTCCAGCCTCCCCAGCCGCTTGTGAGGCTCTTCATGCTATGGCTGGTGGCCTGAGGGCAGCTCCTGGGCGGGGCCACCAGGCTTGACAAAATGGAGGGGGAATGGCCAAACCCTGACTCCATCTGATGAATTCCCAGTGATTCCCACTTCTGGGAGCCGCCTACCTGGGCTCGAACTGGTTTTGCTCTGTTAATCTGGTCGTGAGGCAGTTTCCCAGTGTCCGGACAGCGAAAATGGTGGCTAGTGTGATGGGCGAGTCTCATCCCAAAGATAAGCTTCTTAACCTATGTACAATGTCTGTAATGAATAAAGTATTCTCTAGCCAATACTTTATTCATTCATTCATTCATTCATTATTTGTTTGTTTGTTTGTTATTGGGCCACACCTGACAGGTGCTCAGGGTTTAATTCTGGCTCTGCACTCAGGAATCACTCCTGGCAGGCTTGGGGAACCATATAGATGCCAGGGACCTAACCTGGGTCAACTGCAAAGCAGCCAAGTGCCCTACCTACTATCTCGCTGGCCCTCTCGTCAGTACTTTAGAGGGAGAAAAAATTGTTTCAAAGCTCCCAATGCTCATTTTGATATGTACTCTGAAAGAATTAACTAGATGCAGAGCAACCACTAGGAGGTGGAAAGAGAAGAGTCTTATGGATAACTTCACAGCCAGGGTTTGGAGGATGCAAAGAACTAGCCTCTAGGAGGATAGGAACAAGAAAGAGGATGGGAGACAGCAAGGATGTGTTTGGGAGAACTGAAAAGCAAACAGTTGGGGGGCTGGAGCCCCCAGGCCAGCCCCATAGCACATCAGGTAGGGCGTTTGCCTTTGCATGTGGCCAACCTGGGTTCAGTCCTCAGCATCAGTCCTCTGAGCATCACCAGAAGTAATTCCTGAGTGCAAAGCTAGGAATAACCCTGAGCATCTCTAGATATGACCCAAAAAAGGAACAAAACCAAGCAAAAAGAATACTGTTGTGCCTGAATATATGTAGTGAAGTTGATAAAGACCAGGCCAACTGATAAAGCCAATCTTTGATAATATTCTAAATGCAATGGAACACAGAATAATCACAGATTTTTTAAGATTTAGGATTTCAGTTTACTGCCTAATATTTGTAATAATGATGCTGCAGTATGTTTTAAATAGAATTCCACAGAAATAGATTTGAAAGGAGTAGGTTTGTCTATTGGGGCACTCAGTCTACTGACAGTAGCCTTATAATGGCAAAAGTCAACTTTTTTTTTTTTTTGCTTTTTGGGCAATGCTCAGGGGTTACTCCTGGCTCTTCACTCAGGAATTACTCCTGGCGGTGCTCAGGGGACCATATGGGATGCCGGGGATCAAAACCAGGTTGGCCATGTGCAAGGCAAATGCCCTACCCGCTGTGCTATCACTCCAGCCCCAGGTCAACTTTTTTAAGAGGTTACAAACCCCTTTCTTAGTTATATTTCTTCATCACCTCAAGATGAACATTCTCAAAATAGCTTGCACCTGAGGCTTTACGGAGAGCAGTTGTAAATTTAGCTGAGTATTGCTGCTCTATTTTTAGTCCTAAGTCAAGACTTTCTTCTCATAAGTAAACCTGGAACCCAAAGCAACATCAACCGCCATGTATTTCAGGTAAGTGGTTTTGCTTAGAAACATGTCATTAATGTGTGTGTGTGTGTGTGTGTGTGTGTGTGTGTAAAGGAAGCCTGTTGAATGAACTGGTCTCTTAAAATGAGATCTGGAAGGTTTTTAAAAAAGTTTTTCTTTTTTAATTTAAAAATTAAGGCTTTGGCCCATTCATGCTTTCAGTGAACAGGTTGACAGAAGTCCACTGGATAATGAGCCTACTTAAGAGAAAGGATTCTGAAAAGGTCTTTCTAAAAATGAATCCATTGTAACTTGGGTAAACTAGGAATTCTGCAACATAAGTTCCCAAGATCAGAAACATTCTGAATATTTATACTTGTTTTGGGGCCACACCCAGTGGTCTGCAGTGCTTACTCCTGGTTCTGCAATCAAGGATCACTCCTGACAGTCTTGGTGACCATATGGGGTGCTGGGGATGAAACATGGGTTGACTGCATGCAGAGCAAGTGACCTACCTGCTGTACTATCTCTTTGGCCCCAATATTCTGAATTGTTTTTAAAAGATAACTTAAAAAAAAAGCTCTGAATGGAGGCTGTTTGGTGTCATTTGGGCTTATCCACAACTGCCAAATTCAGTGTCCATTATTCCTTTTGGTTGTTAGAAAGAAAGTGACCGGTAATGAGGTCTAGCTGACCCCTCTTGTTTGTATTCTCACTTGAACATTCTCTGCTGAGTCATTTTGTGACTATTTTACTCAGCACAATTATTTGAGACTCATTAGAACTGTTGCATTATCAGTGGCTCACTGCTAGTGAGAGGGAAGCTGGAAGACAATGGGAATTCTCCCAACGGCTTTGGAGAGGAACTGGATGGGAATATGGGGAACAAGCTACAGATGTTAGTCTGTAGGTACTCAAGTAAACAGGAGGTCCAGCCACAAGGGGCAAGTTCCCATTTGCATTAGATATCTAGGGAACTCCTGTTTCTCAAGGAGAACTGAAGAAGGGACAAAGACCATAATCTGAGAATTTTCAAAGATGTATCACAACTTAATAAAAAGCGGTGGGGGCTGGAGAGATAGTATAGTGGGCATTTGCCTTTCACGCAGCCAACCTGAGTTTGAGTCCCAACATCCCATGTGGTTCCCCTATCACCACCAGGAATAATTCCTGAGTGCAGAGCCAGAAGTAAGCCCTGAGCACTGCCAGTGTGACCAAAAAAAGAAAAAAAGTGATGGGAAATGTGCACTGGTGAAGGAAAAGGTGTTGGAACCTTATATGACTGAAATTCAACCATGAAGAACTTTGTAACTATGTATCTCACAGTCATTTAATTTTAAAAAAGCAATAATAATTGTTTTTTAAAAGTGGACAGAAATAATAAAAAGTTTTATTGAGGAAAATGGCACAATTAAACTTCATATAGTAAAAGTAAACAATTTGGTAAAGTTTCTCATACACATAGATCTGCTCATGAAACCATAAGCATAATAAACATAATGAAGATACAAGTAAGGTAAATGGTTATTTATTGACCACACCAAGAACTCTAAAATCAAGATTCCTTTGTGGGGAGGCAGCCTGACTCTAAACCTCTTTGTCTGGCTAACAACAGGTTTGATGTGGTTAAAAGCTGGGGATTTGTATTTACATGACAAACATTAAGACTCAAATCAAAATTTTTCTCCTCTACAAAGTAGCAACACAAATACCCACATCTCAGGGTGGCAGGAGGGCTTGGTGGAAACACGAATCAGTCATTTATCTTCCCTACTTTTACCATCACTTTCCACCAAAGAAAACATAACTTTTCTTTGGTTTTGTTTTTTAATTTTTTTAACTTTTACATGATGAAGTCACTATGGACTTACTCTGAACCGTTCAAATGTATATATGTTCTCCCTGTACACAATCCTCCTTTCTCATTTTTGTGAAGGACATCAACAAATCCTTTTCTTTCTTCCTAGCTCTTTCTCTTCCCTTGTTTTGAAAACAACAAACTAGACTGAGGGACTTTTCTAATGACAACAAACTTGTTTTACAGCTGGAGGCAACCTCTTTAGAGAGGAGTATCATCAGAACATTATAAGATAGAATTTGGTTCTTCTCCCGGATTCCCTGCTCAGATAAAGTTGAATGTGCTTTGTTCTCACCCAGGACTATCAGGATCTCATTCCAGGGCGAATATGTCACCATCCAGCTTTTTACCACTCAGTAAGGGAAGAGACTCACAGACATGGGGCAGAGCTGCTACTCGCTCTCCCTGTGCCCAGCTGCTCACGAGGCGCCGGGTGGGACGGCCCTGGCCCGCCACCCCAGCAGAGCCTCGCAACAAGCCAGACGAACCGCACTCCATGAGGGCCTCCATTTTCCACATCCGACTTCCCCTCGTCAGAACTCCACCCAGCAGATCAACTGGATTAGAGATGACTATAAGAGTATGCTACCCGCACGGCAGAGCCTGGCAAGCTACCCATGTCATATTTGATATGCCAAATATCAGTAACAATTATAGACCTCATTCCCATGACCTGATGGAATGGTTTAAGGCTCTTTATGTTCCTGGAGCAAGCAACTGCCCTTGGGCTCTATTAGCATGAGACGGGACATAGGAGATGTTTCTGGTGCCCGCTCGAGCAAATCGATGATGAACGGGAAGACAGTGATACAGTGAAGCACCATTATTCACAAAGTTGTTCACAATACAGTTGTTTCAGATATTCAATATTCCAACACAGTCCTACCACCAATGTGCCCTTACCACCATCAAAGACACTAGTTTCCCACCCATCCCCCATACAGTGTTCCAGCACCCATCCCTCCACCAGTGGACATTTTCCACCACCAATGTCCCCTGATTCCCCCCTCCACCAGCCTGTGTATATGGCAGGCACTTTTCTCCTCCTCCTCCCCCCTCTCTCTCTCTCTCTCTCTCTCTCTCTCTCTCTCTCTCTCTCTGCCTGCCTGCCTGTCTGTCTGTCTCTGTCTCTCTTTCTCTCCCTTCTCTTACACACTGTGGCTTGCAATGCATACATTTAGAGGTTATCATGTATATCCTTTTTGCCAACTTTCAATGCTCAGTATTATTATACTGAGTATTATTTCAATGCTCAGTACTATACCAGCTAGGCTGGTATTATCATTTCCACAATTATTAGTACACTGTTTCTTTCTCTGACTTACCTAACCTCTGACTCCCACACACTTGCAGTAGATTTCACCCACTGACAAGATCTCTTGATCTATATTTTGTCTGACCTTGGATATTGGTATCATGCTATTTTTCATATCCCACAAATAAATGCAGATATATATATATATATTTTTGCTTTTTGGGTCACACCCGGCGATGCTCAGGGGTTACTCCTGGCTCTGCATTCAGGAATTACTCCTGGTGGTGCTCGGGGACCATATGGAATGCCGGGGATCGAACCTGGCGGCACAGGCCGGCTGCATGCAAGGCAAACGCCCTACCCGCTGAACTATCGCTCCGGCCCAAATGCAGATATTCTATATCTGTCCTTTTCCCTCTGGCTAATTTTACTCAGCATGATCCTCTCCATGTCCATCCATTTATAGTCCGATTTCATAACTTCATTAGAAAACATAATTTTTTAAAAACCATTTTCATGGCTTTGGGGCTTTTTTGCAAGGGTGGGAATGGGGAGTAGAAGGCATCTGAAAATAATGGCTTGCTACAATCTTTGGGAAAAAGCTAAACCCACTGCAGAAGTGAAAAGAACTCACCTTCAGAGTCAAGAGAGAAGCAGGGCTGAGTCTGGGATCAGAAGAGAGACTGAGCTCTGGGCAGGCTGTGTGCTGCCTTCAAGGAGGCAGAGGCTGTTCCTGGGCTACAGGAGCTAGACATCAATGAACCTGGCCACAGGCTCTGGGATCACACACATGCTGATTGATTTTCCCCATCCTTTTCCATTCTCTGGATTCTGGTATGGCCCTGGGAACTTGGAAAACTCAACAACAGCTGGATTAAAAAATTTCAATTGAAAGTGCCTGTCATAGAGGCAGGCCAGGGGAGAGGGAGGGAATCAGGGGACATTGGTGGTCGGAAGAGGGTACTTTTGGAGGGGATAGGTGCTGGAACACCGTATGACTGAAATGCAAACATGAACATCTTTGTAATTGTATATCTCACTGTGTACAATAAAAAAATTTTTAAATTAAAAAAATAAAGGGCTGTCTCATTGGGAATCCTTTTTCTTTTTTAAATTTCCAATAAGCCTAAAGCAGCTATTAAATTTTATTTTTCCAAGTAAAAATATAAATAAAAACTGCCAATTGGCAGTGCAGTTCATAAATGAAACATGGACTAAGAAAATCTACCAGCTACACTTGGAAAGTGCCTTGCCCTATGTTTGGTACCTGACAGCAATTCATTAAATACTAGCATAACAAAATGAACTAGGTCAAAAAGAAGAAAATAATCATAGTGGAAGGAGCAGTCTGAGAGACAGGAGAGAGAACCAGAAAGAAGTAAGTAGGATTGGATCCAAGGATGATACTTCAAACACAAGGGAAGGGGCCAGTGATATGAAGTGCCTGTTGAACGGGAATTTCAAAAGCATCCATTGAACTTTGCCAGGAGGTGGTCATCTCTGACCTTTCTGGAAGCACAAGTGGAGTGATGTGAAAAAGCCAAACCACACTAGGATGAGGAGAGAATGGGGACCACCCTGGTGGCAGTGAGTCAAGATTGCCCTTTGCAGAAACAGACAATGACTCTAAGAAAGGGAAGGTATTTAATTCTGTTTAAAAGACAAAAAGCTATTATAGATTGTTGGGATTTGGTGATCCTGGAAAGTCTAATGGATAAAGTGATTGAATTGTAAACAAAGTTTACAATTCAATCTGAATTCAAGCTGAAAGAATTTAAAAAGAGTAATCTGTAACAATATCACTTTCAAATTAAGGAACGACTAGAATGACTTCTGGGGGTACTTGTTATTTTAAAACATATGATGTACACCACACCTGATAAATAGTGGTCTGCAAGCTAGACAACAGATTTCTTTGTTGTGTTACATGATATTTTCAGTAAACCAGATGCCAAATTTTTTAATCAACAAATCTATGCAAAGCCAGGCTTTCAGGGAAAATTCAATTACTGTTTGAGATGATACGGCTTGTAATAGTTCTGATATCTTGACGCCACTTCTAATCTGCCTTATTCCTCCCATACTCCCCCACTATCCCCACCGCCCAAGACTTGAGTAATTGTAGTTCTGTCAGAGTCGGTGCTTTATTTCTAGTAAGTACTATGCATTCCCTTGCTTTGTTTCCATTATACACCACATGTAATTGAGATCATCATCATATATCTTTCTCCCTCTAGCTTACTTCTCTTAATATGACACCTTTTTGTTCTATCCAAGTTATAACAAATGATAAAAACAATTTCTTTTCTTAGAGCCACTGTGTATATGTACCAAATTTCGTTATCCAATCATCTGTCATTGGGCATGAGTTGAATACAGATCTTGGATGGTGCAACTAGTGTTATAATAAGCTTGGTGTACATATGTCTTTTTGAATAAGTGTTTTTGAGTCCTGAGATATATGCCAGGGAATGGAATCACTGGATCATATGAGTAATCTATTTTTAAGTTTTTTTGAGAAGTCTTCATACTTTTTCCCATAAACTTTACTAGAGGGTAGTACCACCAACAATGATTAAATGCTCTTTTTCACCACATCCTTGCCAGCAATTGTTGTTTCTGGTCTTTTTTGATGCAGGCCATCTTCACTGGAATTGGTACTCTGTGGTTTTTCTTTTGAATTTTCCTTATAATCATTGATCATGAACACTTACTAATGTGTCTGTTGTCCATGTGAAAGAATTCTTTGAATAATTGTCTGTTTACTTTCTCTCCCATTTTTATGAGGCCTTTATATTTTTAAGTTCAGTGAGTGTTTAGTACATTTGGAGTATTAGCCAGTAAGGTATCTTTTATTATAGTGGTAATTTAATTTGTTTTTTATAGTGTAGAAACTCTTTAGTTGGATATGGTCCCAACTAAATAGATCTATCTATCTATCTATCTATCTATCTATCTATCTATCTATCTATCTATCTATCTATCTATCTATCTATCTATCTATCTATCTATCTATCTATCTATCTATCTATCTATCTATCTATCTATCTATCTATCTATCTATCTATCTATCTATCTATCTATTGATTTATTTGTTTATTTGTTTGTTTGTGTTTTGGGCCACAAATGGCAATGCTCAGAGGTTACTTCTGGCTCTGCACTCAGGAATTACTCATAGCAGTTCAGTGCACAAGGGAGCATATGGGATGCCAAGGATTGAACCCAGGTTGGCTGCAACAAGCACTTTACCTACTATACTATCACTCCAACCCCCATTTGTTTATTTTTGTTTTAATTTTCTTTGTCAATAGAGTTGAATCATTAAAACGCCTTAGAACCCAATATCATAGAGCTCTACCTAATGTTTTTCTCCATGTATTTTATAGATTTTGGCGTACTATTAAACCCATTTTGAATGAATTTTTTGTGTGTGGCATGTGATTTGGTACATTTTTATTTTTTGCATTTGGACAATTAAGTTTTTGCAGTCCCATTTGATGAAGCTTTCTTTGCTTTGCCTAATTTACCTAGCTCCTTTGTCATACATTTTTGCTTCTTCAAACGTTAAAATAATATAAATATGTATTATATTTTAAGTTTTTTGAGAAGCCTCCATTCTTTCCTTCCATAAACTTAACTAAAGGGTATTACCACCCTTCTACTTCATCATTGTAAGATATTATTCTTGTCAACAATCAGTGGAATCTATTTGTCTGCCCTAGTGTAAGTATTCCCTAGACCAGGGGCATGGCAAATGTTTTCTGTAAGGTTTTGCTATGTAGTCTCTAATTATTCAATTCTGCTATTGCAATATAGAGAACCTTAACAATACATATTAATTGCTTTGTCCCAATAAACATTTTTGGTTTTTGTGCTTGGTTTAAAACCAGCAGTGCTCAGGGCTAATTCCTAGTTCTGTGCTCTGGTTGGGGAGGTGGAGAGGTACTGGGAATTGAACCCAGATCCCCTTGTACAAGGCGACTATCCTACTCACTATATTATCTCTCCAGCTCTGACCTACTGAAATTTATGTGTAGGCAATGGAATTTGGTTTTCATATAATTTTTTATTCACAAAGAAATACTGTTCTTTAGATTTTTTCCCCAACTATTAACCAGTTTAATTTTTCTTATCTTGTTAGCCAGACAGAAGAATCTGTCTAGATTTGGTGCATGGATTATATCTGATAGTGGTTTTAGGTCACTATTAGATTCTTGTCATTGCAACCTCACTCCAGCCATGAACCAGACACACACCTAGAAATCTCCAAAAGGACCAATATCCAAATCTTCAAAGGGACCAATAAACTGCAGAGCAGACCTGATACATTATTTTACACTTTGATTAAAAAAGCTTTTTTTTATTAAAAATCATTATTCTAATGAACTAATTTAATAACCTTTCAATTCTCCCCCTTGCTCCCTACTTTTCCCCCATGAATCAATGTCATTTCAGTAATATTTCCAACAAGTGCTGTGCTTGAATTTTTCTCTTCCATCTCCTAAGTGGGGTGAGAGTGGGATGGGGTTGTTGTTTTTGTCATTATGGTCAGATAACTTCACATAATAAAATGTACATTTCTTTATGTTATATACTGCTGGAAAAACTTGGAAGAGTTGTAGCTGCCTGAGGAACAGGAGAAGGTTAATATCTTATGATTTTATGTGTTTCTGTTCTGTTATGGAAGCAAAGCTCTCTGGGGATGGGAATCCAGGGGTGTGGCCAGGTGGGAGATTGTGGCATATGCTTTGATATTGAATGAACTGTACCAGTTTTTCAAAAACTATATTTGAGAATGTGTGAATGGTAAAATACTCATTCTGTTACAATGACAGCTTCCTTCTGCGAGCTATTTTAGTTTGGTTTTAGTATGGGGCCTTAAGAGTCTTTACTTTCCTTCCTAAGTTAGTGTCTCACTCTGTAACTAAAAGATGACTAATGAGATCTTGGTAATTATAACATTTGTTTTATCTTATGAAACCTTAGTTCCACATGATAAAATAATCATTAACCTTTAAATGGGAAAGTTTCTATATAAGAAGCATGAGCCAGTGCTTTTAAGGAGATCAAAGGTTATCTCTAGGATTACATTTTGTTGTTGTTTTCTAGTCTTTTAAAGTCTTCTTCTGAAATGTATCCTGAAAGGGAGTGGGAATCATTCATTCCTATTTTTAGTCCCATGAGGTTGAAAACAGAAAACACACTCAAAGGGAACAATAAAGAGAATTAAGTAAAGAAATCATTTGCAATGGTTAAGGCAAACCAGATAGAGGCAATGAAATTCTCTGATGATAAAAAAGAGAATTATTGTTTTCAGTCTGAACAGCCATGGGATAGGGGGTTCTTTAAAAAGGAAAGACTGATACAGTTATAGCTGTAGACATGGCTTTCCATAGTAACTGTGACCTTGTAAAGCAGGAAACAACCAAGTCAAGCTATGACTAGAAGGGAGAAAAATCAAGAGATATATACAGTGTACTTGTATCTTTCCTACTGATTCCCCTCCCAACCTGCCCCCAATGGTCAAACTCAGTCAAACACCTGAGAAAAGGAAACCCGTTGATGACATCACAGTTGATGAAACCGTTATACAAAATAGTGAATAATGAGAACTGAGATGCAGGGGCAACCAGAGAGTATAGAGCATAATTTTCAGCAGTAAAGAACCTTTGATTTACTCGTGGAGTTGTCATTTGTGTCCCTTCATTCCTTGGCCAGTACTCAAGGAAGGGCGCCTTTAGAAAGCCACTACTGGCTGCTTCTTCCTTCTCTTCCTTTTCCACCTCCGGACTTAGTATTTACTGATCTTCTGTGTAACTCATTTGAAGAACATGGATTTTTGTCTTATTTAACACTTTCCCACCCTCAGGCCTCAGTGCCATCAGTGCCATGTTGGATTCATAGAAACTCAGTGCATGCTGATAGAACATTCTTGACTAAAGCAGCAAGATGAATCCAGATAATCTTGAAAACTGGGGTTCTGATTTTACGCTGCTACTAATTTTTAAGATGACTATCTAATATGTGAATTTGGAGTTGGGAAGATTGTAAAATTCTGGGACTGGGAATGGCTAAATGGCCAACTGTGGGTCTGTGAGTTTGAGCCCCACGATTTGCACAAGTCAAGAGTGATGCTAAACACTCTGCTCTTCATGCCTGGCAGTGCTGTGGTCTCTGATTCCTGATAGCACAAGTGATTTCCAACCTCACCGTGATCAGATGTGTGTAAACACCCCAACTAAAGGGTGTGACCCTGGTTGAATATGATAGCCAGAATACACACGAGCACTGCAACTCAATGAACACAACCCTCAGAAAGTACAGGTAATGACCCATGAAAAGTACCATGACTCAAAAAATAGTACAGGCACCAAAACCAAGAGTTTGTGCGACCTCTACTCATTTCAGCAGCAACATTAAATGAGAGGGAACAGGAAAGGCGGGAAGTGTCTGATAAATAGACAATAAATGCGGAGTTTTTCCTATGACTTTTGCCAACATTTGTGCCAAAATCAAGATTCTTTCCTCCCATCCTTGAGCTCCCATTGCAGTCTAAGTAAGAGAACATTTATCTCTTTACTCATTTGTTAGTTTTTTGCCACTGACTCCTCTTTGGCTAGGTTTGACTCATGATCTCTGTTATGCTTTGGTGCATGCCTAGTATCTACAAAGAACAGGATAAATGTCAAAGGAAAAAAAAAGATAAGCACGTAACAACAAGGACATTTAGATGATTTTCAAGGGGGAGGAAGGAACATCAAATCACCTTGTATAACATTACTCAATCTTACTTAATATTACTAAATATTATAAATTAGTTTTGGCTTTCTGCTGCTCCAGGACCCGGGCCAGGCATTTCACCTCATTTTGCCTCACTCCGCCCTCTGCACCTTGACCCCGTCATGCCCTCTGCATGCGATTCCTTCATGCTGTTCTTCCCTACTTAGCTGCTTGGAGAGACTGCAATAATTCCACAAGATAGACAGAATTCTGGACCTCATAATATTTTACTTTTCCAATCTAGTCCTTTTCCCCCTTTAACATTGAATGGACATAAATTCAGGAAAGTTTAACAGTTATCTCAGCACCAAAGATTATACATAATTTTAAATTATGTGAATTTTTTTTAGCATCTTCTGATTTGACTCTGGGAAAGACATTTCTCCCCTTAGGGATTTTAATAAATAATCTCAAAAAATGTAACCTCTGCACTAGATTTTAAAATTCTTTAAAACTTTCAAGCAGATTCTCTTGCTTAAATTGGAAGTGTTAAGATATTGTCTCACAAATCCAGAGAGATAGCAAAGCTGAGACACTTACCTAACATGTGGCTTTGACAGCAGACATGGGTTTGAATCTCAGGGCTACATATGGTCTTCAAAGCACCACCAGACTGAGCACTGTCAGATTGGTCCTATCATTATCACTATCACTATCACTATCACTATCACTATCACTATCACTATCACTATCACTATCACTATCTTCCCGCTCATCATCAATTTGCTCCAGCAGGCTCCAGTAACATCTCCATATGTCCTGTCTCATGCTAGTAGAGCCAAAGGGCATCTGCTCGCTCCAGGAACATAAAGAGCCTCAAACCATTATATTAGGTCATGGGAATGACCTAACATAATTATTACTGGTATTTGGCATATCAAATACGACACAGGCAGCTTGCCAGTCTTGCCGTGCAGGTGGCATACTCTTGTAGTCACCTCTAAAAACAGCATTTATTGATGAACCACGCGGCTGAAAGTGGCCGCGCAAGCTGGTCTATGATAGGCTCATCTGCTGGATGGAGTTTTGACGAAAGGGAGGTCCGGATGTGGAAAATGGTGGCCCCATGGAGTGGGGGGTCATCTGGCTTGTTGAAAGACTCTGCTGGGGTGGCGGGTTGGTCCTAAGACAAAACAAACAAGAGTAAGTAACTTGTCAACTTGATAGCAATGAAACCTCCTAATAGTCATTTAACTTTCCTGAAGCTTATTTATTTCCTTCTAGGTACCTAATCTTATAAGATTATAGTGAGTTTATGAGATAATTCAAATGAACCAACATCAAGATTAGCATTATTCAGTGCAAGGCAAATTCAGTGTCCTGGGAAGACTATTTCATGAAATTTACTTTTATGGATTTTCTTTGAAGTAATCCAAATCTAGATGTTCTTGAACATTTGCAGTGATTTTGTTTGCCTGGATCCACTTTTCCTAATAGCACTTTTCCATCTAAGATACCATCATCATTTACCATTCACTGAGTTCAAGCAATTTGTGTGATATTGACCCCCCCCAAGTTTTATGTCATGTCATTGAGATTTGAAAATTTATTTTCTTTCCCCCAGACACAAGTGGTTCTAATGGTATTTGATATTATCAGGATCAATAAAACAATGTGGGTCTTTGGAGCCTTAAGGAAACAGATATCCCTTTCCACTAGACTTGGATCTTGGAGATTTAAAACTGGACCCTAATGAGTCAGAGGCTAGGAAAGACAGAAAATGGAACAGTGTGCTAACAATTGTCGAGGGTACTAATGCCAACCTAGAACTGAGCATTAAATAGAGGCAAAAAGATACACATGACAACCCTTTAATGTATGTTCTGTAATTCATAGTCTGGAGGGGAAGGAAAAGAGAAAGAGAGAGAGAAATGGAAAGAAATAAAGAAAGCCCTCGCCATGGAGGTGGGCTGGGGACGGGGGAGGGAACCGGGACGTTGGTGGTGGGAGATGGGCACTGGTGGAGGGATGGGTGCTGGAACACTGTATGACCAAAACCCAAATATGAACTTTTTAATTGTATATCTTTGTAATTGTAAAAATAAAAATTAAAAAAAAACTGGACCCTAATGTTCTTTTTAATACTCTAGCTTTGTGTATTATAATGAATAAAGAGTCAAGCAGAGAGAAAGATTCTAAATACGCTGCCTAAATAAAGGATTAGGCATGGGACTCTGAGTTCAATCACTTAATTTTTTTCCCACAGATTAATATCTCTGAGTTCCATCTCAGAAAGCAATCTTCATTATATATACCTACCATTAATCTCTGAGAAATCTTCATTATATATACCTACCATTAACCTTTGCTTTAGAGCTCCTCTTTTAACATTTAACTTAAGTCACAAAACCACACCCACTAGTTCCTCTTCATCTACTACTACCTACTTGGTCCCTGTGCTTTCTAGTGCCTGACTCTCTTGTGCACGTTCATCAAACCTCAACTAGACTATCAGAAACTTCAAGAGCTTCAATGAATAACAGCATGACCAATACTAACCTAGCAATTGAACTGCTTGTACCTTATTTCTTCCACACTGTCTCAGACATTTGCATATCCTGATCCTGTAATAAGATAGGGTAGAGACATGGTTCATTTCTTTTTCAAGAAACCACAAGCCAGTTTGTTCAACTGAATTAGATGAGAAAGGAGCCTAACTCCAGAGGCTTTCATGGTTGTTTGCAGATGGTGGGAGAGAAGGGAAAGTCCAGGGAGAGAAAGTGGGTTTGTTACAGTATATTTTTTTCTCCCTTGGGGTGCATTTCCTACCAATGTCCGGGAATCAATGAGTCATCACTGGTCAAGTGTTGGTTTTGGAAAAGGAGAGGAGTTCACTGCCTTGGAGCTCTGTGATGGAGTTGCACTAAGATGAGATCTCATCTCACCAGTGGGGCTGAGGGGTTGGCAGTAATCCCTTGCTCTTTTCTGCACCTGGGAGAGATGTCATGTCCCCAGATTCCCAAGAACAAGCTGATGTACTTACAGTCAGAAAATGTTAAGCCTGAATCTTCCAATCGCAATACTTCATAGATCTCCAAGGATCATAAGACTGTCAAATGTATAAATCCCTGGGACAGAAAGGAGCCAAACCTCACCTACTCTACTACAATGCTTGCAATGTAAGGTGGAGGACATTTGTTGGGTGGTTAGTCTGAACAAATAAGAACTACAGAAAAGGAAAACAAATCTGTGTTTAAATAGAATCTTCCCTGAATTTTCCATCTTAGACCCTTTACTGGGTTCGGGAAAACCTAGACACTTGCTGAGTTCGGAAAGTGAGAAAGCACAATCCTTGATTCAGAAGCTTAAGAGAGGGACACAAGGCCAAGAGAGGAAGGAAGGACAATGATCAGGGCCAATTACTGATGTCCAGTGTTGCTTACAAACATCATAAGGACTCCTATTACCTCTGCATCACACTAACTGGGTAACTGGTGTATTTCCCTGCTAAGAGCACATCATGTTTGAGGCACATTAAAATTCCTTTTCTTTTAAAAATATTGTTGTGTCACTATTTATCAAGTTATTAATAATACAGTTGTTTCAGGCATTAAATATTTCAAATCTGATCACCAATCCTACCACCAGCGTGACCATTTCTTCACCAATGTCCCCAGTGTCCCACACACCCCACCTGTCTGTCCCCCTTGCAGACACAAACAGATTTACTTCCATATTGTTTGCTGCAACACAAAGGCAAAATAATTTTCTGGAGATGTCTGAAAAGGAAAAGAGAGAGGGAATAGGACCAGTTACAATTTTGTGATAATTGTAGTTTACAATGGTCTTTAGTCATGGTCTGGGGAGATAGTGGAGCCTTCTGTGTTCTTATTTAGGATCACTGAACTTTGTCCTTTTCCTTTCTTTCTTTCTTTCTTTCTTTCTTTCTTTCTTTCTTTCTTTCTTTCTTTCTTTCTTTCTTTCTTTCTTTCTTTCTTTCTTTCTTTCTTTCTTTCTTTCTTTCTTTCTTTTTCTTTCTTCTTTCTTTCTTTCTTTCTTTCTTTCTTTCTTTCTTTCTTTCTTTCTTTCTTTCTTTCTTTCTTCTTTCTTTCTTTCTTTCTTTCTTTCTTTCTTTCTTTCTTTCTTTCTTTCTTTCTTTCTTTCTTTCTTTCTTTCTTTCTTTCTTTCTTCACCTGCCTGCCTTCCTACTTGATTTCTTTGGTCTTTTTGGGGCCTCACCTAGTGATGCTAAGTGGTTACCCGGGCTCAGCAGTCAGGAATTACTCCTGGAGGTGGTTGGGGACCATATGGGATGCCTAGAATTGAGCCCAGGTCAACCACCCTCCCTGTTGTACTATTGCTCTGGTCCCACCCCACCCCAGTTTTGTGCTTTTTTCTTCTATTCAACAGCTGTGATCCTACTAGACGACAGTGCCATGCAGTTTGGAGGTGTTACATAGCAGCTTGATAAGGTTCATTTGGAGCTGGAGGGTAGTGGGTATTCCTGGGAACTTCTGTGCCTTCAACAGAAAGGGGATCTGCCTGTTCACATTCTGAGAAGGCCCAAGGGTTCTCAGTGTACCAGTCACTTGGAAAGGTACTGCAGTATCTTGTTTGTTTTTTTCTGGATACATGGACCTGGGCTTATTCCTCTCTTTTTCCTTTTCCTTTGCAGACATTTCCAGCAAATATCTCAAACTTTTTGTTTGCTTTAGATCACACTCAGTGATGCTCTGGGTTGCTCCTAGCTTTTAACTCAGGAATTACCCCAGGTGGTGTTTTACATCTATATGTAGATGGGCCTTTTTTTACATCTATATTGTAGATGGGGCTGAACTGAGTTTTATGCCCAAACCTTGTATGGTTTGGGGGCATGGAACTCCAGTTGGCTGTGCAGGCAAGCATCCTACCCACTGCACTATCTCTCCATTCCCAGCAAATGGCTCAACTTTGTGACCACATCTACATTACCCAGAAAGTACTGAATTCTCCAGTTCAGTTGTTTGTCTTTTGTTATCTTTTAAAAAGTGCTGACAAGGTGTGTGTAGACACTTGTGTATATTTGGGGGTTGTGCTAGGGACTCTGGAATGAAGTTCTACCAAGGGTCTTTTACTTGTTCAGAGTTAAATCCTGAGGGTAGAAGATTCTGGCCCCAGTAATTGGCTGCCTATGTTGGAGGCTCTCTCTAGAATGTGGTTTGCAAGTGGGAACTGGGTGCACAGATCGGCCTAGTTACGTTGCTAGGATGCCAGGGAAAGGGCTACTCAGCTGTCTAGAACACCAAGATGTGAAGAGAAATTTTTAGTGGTATTCCTAAGACCTGCTCTTCGCTCTTCTTTTCTCCTGGTCCCCTGTCTCTTATAAAATGATAAAATCCAGAGCTGTTTCAAGCTTTTCCAGATCTGTAGTTCAACCGGTGATATCAGAGAGAGTTTCATCGCGATGGTTCATGAACTGTCTCCCTTTACCTTCATTGACAGTTGTCATTCTGTACTGGTTTCTAATTGCATTTCTCCCACTTTTTACTGGCCTTAGGCTTCTCCAGAAGCCCAAGAGACAAAGCTTCCAGAGGAACTGAGAGATATCAGACTGGAGCTTATCAGAACAGTCCATCTGACATCTGTACAGCAAAACCACCTTTACCTGTTGTCAATTAATGGGGTGCCCCCTTTCAAAGGCTTTTCCCTTTGTAAACAAACTTTAGGTTCTACATTTTTCCATCTTCACAGGAAACAGATTATTAGTTAAATTAGATATTGTTAAAAATCAACCCTTCCCACCTGCTTTATGGTGTGTCTTTCTACTTTTACAGCTCCCAAGTATCCTTCCAGTATTCTTCAAATCCTGTCTGTTTACTTAGCCAAAGACTCAAAAAAAAAAAAAGCTGTTTGCACTTGGGAACACCATTTCCTCTCCGGCTCCATTTCTCTGTGCTTTATCTCTGGCTTGAGGCAGCTCCCTACATTGCTAATGGGATTCATGGCACTCTATCCCCTGGCTGTTTTTCTGTTCATGTTTGTATTTGACACCTTGGATATCAGCCTCCTCACCAACACTCCGAGATGCCACACCTTCTTGGATGTGACTGTGTGTGTGTGTGAGAGAGAGAGAGAGAAAGAGAGAGAGAGAGAGAGAGAGACAGACAGACAGACAGACAGAGACAGACAGAGACAGAGAGAGACACTACTTTCTCTCTGGTGGGCATTTCTTTCCCTTTACAGTGTATTTCTTTTTGAACCTGCTATTAAATATGAATGTTTCTATGGCTTGGTTCAGGTTGCCTTGTAAGATAAGCCCTGACAGTGGGCTTATTTTGAAATGTGCCATGATGACAAGAGACCCTCAACAACAAGGACTAACTCAAAGAAACACCAGCCAGCCACGTGAGCTAGAGTCAGGCTCCCCTTTGGGGCCACATTCTTTTTCTTTCTTTTAAAAAAATTTTAATAAATGTTATGTATTGATTATTTTTTGGCTTACAATACCTTTTTTCCCTTTTGTATTGAATCATCATGCAATAGACCATTACAAAGCTGTTCATGATTGGGTTTCAGTCCTAAAGTGTTAGAAAACCCATTCCTCCAACAGTGCACATTTCCTAACACCAATGTGCCCCATTTTCCTCCCTCCAACCTGCCTCTACAACAGGCACTTTTATTCTCTCTATTTCTCATCTCGTTATCTCTTTCTCTCTTTCTCTCTCTCTTTCACACACACATACACACTCATATACTCACATACGTTTTTCTCTTCTTTTGCGTATTACAATACTATTATTAATGTTTTTTATGGACAGTCCTTTCTCTCTTTCAGTGGTATTTTAAATTCATCCATAAAGCCTGAGCTTTCTGCATTTTAGGAGCCTTCGTCTGACCCCAAAATCAAAGCAGCACCCCAAGCTTATGCACTGTTTACCCAGCAACCTCAGTGTGTGGCCCTAGATGTGCTGTGTAATTTTTTTGGATCTAGTGAGTAATAAACCTTTATTTTACCCAATGTTTTCTGATGGTTATGGGTGAAAGGCATCTTGCAATCATACTAAGAACCACAAGGCCTGGTTCAGCCACAACATAGGCTATTGAAAAAACTAGAAAGGGCACAAAACTCTTCCTTTTCCCTTGATTTCATTGATGTGTATGGTTGCATTTACTACCTTCTTTGAGATTGCATTTAATCTCAAATCTTCTTCAATATCACTGTATCACTGTCTTCCTGTATATCATCAATTTGCTCGAGCAGGCACCTGTAACATCTCAATATGTCCTGTCACATGCGAGATAGCCCAAGGACATCATCCCGCTCCAGGAACATAAAGAGCCTCAAACCTTTCCTCACGTGACGGGAATGAGGTCTATAATTGTTACTGGTATTTGGCATGTCAAATACGACCTGGGTAGCTTGCCAGGCTCTGCCGTGCGGGTGGGATACTCTAGTAGTCACCTCAAAACACCTCAAAATCCCTCAACACTTCTTCAATATATATTATATCTTCTCAAATCTTTAATATATATTGTATATTATATACAATATATTATAATATACATATATTATATATAATCTCAAATCTTTAATATGTTAAATATATATATATATAATTGGGGCTGGATATTTTGAGATCCAAACTAAAATAGCAAAACCAAATCAGATAAGATCAGAGGACTATAATTAGAATAGAATTATGCTCAGGGAGGGATTAGTTAATCCTAAAGGAGGAATTATCATTCTTCTTGGGTAAAGAAGAGAAAACATCATAGAGAAAATATTTTTCAAGGGACGTGCTAATTTTCTCTCCTTTCACATAGAATCTAGAGGAAATAGTTAGATGCAGAAAGAATGGACAGATTTTATCATTGGGATAAAGCAGACTACTCAATGTCAAGACTTGTCTGATTCATCTTTATATTCCCAGAATCCGTCATGTGTCCAGAAAATGAAAAGGACCACAAAATGGTAGAATTTAGCAGGAGGTGACTATCAAAAGTGGTAGAAGATGTTGAAGCAATGAAGGAGAGGAAATAAATAATGAAACTCAGGGGGTGTCTTAGACTCTTTCAGTATCTTCCACAACCTGAACGATAGCAGGCTAGCCGGAAAAGCCAATTGCAATTTTGATGTTTGTTAGTCACAATGAGGAGAGTTTAGCCACCCAAAGAGTCTGACTTATTAAAAAGAATCACAAATTTCTTTTCTAATGGCATTCAAAAACTTTAAATTATTTTATTATATTTTAGTTTTTAAGGACAAGCCACAGATTTAAAGGAGTCAGAGTCTTGAAATACTTTGGAATCTTTTTGCTCATCTTTGATTGAAAGCTTATTTACTTTGTAACTCAGTGTTCAGGTCAATCCAATTATGTTTCTCTGTGACACATACTCTCATTTCACTTTGGCAGGTTGGTTTCATTAGAAATAATCCATGGAGGGGGCAATATTAACATAAGACTGCTTCTCAATGAGACACAGTTTGATGAAAGATTTGGATGTACTTGGTGGGTTGCTGTTCCAATTTCAGACATTTTGCTGGCATTCTCTGAGAGGCTGCCAAGAGCAGGGGGTGACAGCTAAACAGGCTTTTCATACCCTCAGTATGGTGGTACAAGTTTAGCCTTAATGGCAGCTTATCAATTACATCATGTAATACATCGAGTAACTCTAGTGTGTTCTCATTATGTTTCATCTCCTTTCATTCTTTTTGGAGCATATTTTTTTCAGCTATCTGTTAATTCTGTGAGTTCCAATTGTAGTCCATAAATTAGTTTTCTTCTTAACTTTTCAATGTAACTTTTTGTCCTTACTCCTGATGTGTGTTCCCTTAGGGGGTCTTATGTAGTGCTGGGGAGAGATTCAGGGTAGTTTGTGTTCAAGACAGATGCCCAGTTCTATCTCTATGGTCCCATTGTTGATGAACTTTGAAAGTGCTTTCTATAGCTTAGATATAGTTCTTTGATGTATGATGTGCAAATATTTTCTTCTAGCCAGTGGAGTGTTTTGACGTTAGGCCACTTCTCTCACAGAATAAAAGTCTTTAAATATGATGTAATTCCATTTGTTTTTGTCTGCTTTTGTTTTCTTGCCAGTGGGATCCATAAATTAAAGCTTTCTCTGAGATCTCTATCTTGGAGAGTCTTTCCTATGTTTTTGTCAATGTATTTTTTATAGAAATAGGGTTTATATTTATTTATTTAATCCATCTTGAATAGCTTTCTGTATATGGTGTGAGATAAGAGTATGGTTTTTGCATGTGACTTTCAGTTTTCCTTAGACACTACAGAGAAATCAAAGGAATACAATTACCAAGCCATCACTATTTGCAACTGATGTGATGTGTTACATAGGAAACCCAAAGGACATTGTTAAAAACTCCAAGAAACTATAAGCTTGTGGAGTAAAACAACAAAGTAAAGACTACAAAATAAAGGCATATATAAGTTGCATTCTTAAATGTTTATAATTATACAGAAAACAAAGAATTTTTTTAAAGAAATACAACTAATAATTTTCAGAAAAGTCTATCAAAGAATAAATATAACAAAGGTGAAAAGCCTATTTCATAACATTATAAGTCATTTCTGAAAGAAATGACACTTGGAAATGAAAACTCACCCTGTTCATCAATTGTAAGTACTATCATTAAAATAGTAATTCATCATGGGTCCAGAGAGATAATACAGTGAACAAGGTGCCTGCCTTGCATGCAAACAACCTGGATTCAATCCCTGACATCTCAAATGGTCCCTCTGCTAAAAGTGATCCCTGAGTGAAGAGTCACGAGTAATCCCTGAGAACCATCAAGTGTGAACCCTCCAAAAAATGGTAATTCTTTTACCTAAAGTGATTTACAGAAGCAACTAAGTTCTCATTAAAATGACCATGGAACACAAAAAGTCAGACCAAAAAATGGGTTAAAGCTAGAATCGATGACTAGATAAAGAAGCTTTGGTACATCTACACAATGGAGTACTATGCAGCTATTAGGAAAAATGAAGTTATAAAATTTGCCTATAAATGGATGGACATGGAGAAGATTATGTTGAGTGAAATTAGCCAGAAGGAGAGAGACAGACACAGAATGACTGCATTTATTTGCATGACATAAATATATATGTACATATTATGATACCAAGGTCCAAGGTCAAGTGAAACATGACCTTGTATCAGGAGGTCTTGTCAAAGGTGGAAATTATCACAAACATTTGGGAGTCAGAGGCTAGGTAAGACAGAAAATGGAACAGTGTGCTAACAACTGTCGAGGGTACTAATACCAACCTAGAGCTGCGCATTAAATACAGGCAAAAAGATACACATAACAACCCTTTAATGTATGTTCTGTAATCCATAGTCTGGAAGGGAAGGAAAAGAGAAAGAGAGAGAAAGGAAAAGAAATAAAGAACCTACCATGGAGGAGGGCTGGGGTGGGGGAGGGAACTGGGTAGTTGGTGGTGGGAGATAGGCACTGGTGGAGGGGATGGGTGCTGGAACACTGTATGACCAAAACCCAAATATGAACTTTTTAATTGTATATCTTTGTAATTGTATATCTCACAGTGGTATAATAAAATACTTAAAAAATACCGAAGTAAAGATGAGACTCTTGTGAAGGCTTGGAGAAATTAAAAAAAAAATGGGTTAAAGACCTTAATATCAGACTTAATTCATAAGGTACATGGAAGAAAACATAGGCAGAACCCTCTCTGACTTTGAAAGCTAAAGGCATTTTCAAGATGAAACACCACTGACCAAGCAAGTTGAAGCAAATATAAACAAATGGGACTGCATGAAACTAAGAAGCTTCTATACCTTAAAAGAAATGGGTGACCAGTATACAAAGACAACCCACTAAAAAGGGAAAATTATTTATCCAATACCCATGTGATAAGGTGTTAATATCAAAGACATATAAGGCACTGGTAGAACTTTACAAGAAAAAAACCCACCCCCCATCAAAATATGGGGAGAAGAAATGAACAGAAACTTTCAAAAAAAGAAATACAGGCCCGGGGCCATCGGCCATAACATGAAGCGGCTGGGGAGGCTGGAACTCGGCTCGCCCCAGGCCCAGCTGGAAGAGGGGACCCCAGGAGGGCAGACGGGTTTTGGGGAGGGCCCGTCACCTCTGGGGGTCCCGGAAGCAGCCAGATGAGACTCGCCCATTACACTAGCCACCATTTTCGCTGTCCGGACGCTGGGAAACTGCCTCACGACCAGATTAACAGAGCAAAACCAGTTCGAGCCCAGGTCGAGCCCATCCATTAAAATAGTGGAAACAGTAATGTCTTTTAATGCACTGCATTCCACGAAGAGCAGGAAAGTTTGGCAGGAGGGAGAGATAAAGAGGAGAGAAATGACATACAGAACCCACCAAGTAGTTGAGGTGTGGGAGGGGGGAGGGAGGTGTGGGACATTGGTGATGGGAGATGGGTTTGGGTGGAGGGATGGGTGTTGGAACACTGTAGAACCAAAACTCTACATGAGCATCTTTCAATTGTATGTCTAAAATGGTGTAACAATATTTGGGGGTGGGGAATAATAAAATAAAATAAAATCGAAAAAAAGAAATACAAATGACCAAAGGCACATACATTTCTTAACATTGCTATTCATGGGGCCAGAGTGATAGTGCAGCAGGTAGGGTGTTTGCCTTGCACCACGGCCTACCGGGTTCAATCCTTGGCATCCCATATGGTCGCCTGAACACCGCCAAGAGTGTTTTCTGAGCATAGAGCCAGTAGTAACCCCTGAGCATTGCTGGGTGTGATGCAAAAAAAATGCTGTTCATCAGGGGAGATTCAAATCAAAACAACCATGAGATATCATCTCACACCTCAGAGACGGGGAGACATCAAAAAAGAACAACCAGTGCGGTGAGGATGTGGGGGAGAAAGGGATTCTCCTTTATTGTTGTTTGGAATACTGACTGGCCCAGGCATTTTTTGGGGAAAATATGGACATTCTTCTAAAAATAAGAAACTAAGCTTCTATATGAACCTGCAATACCACTTCTAGGAATACAACCGGGTACCCAAAAACGCAGTGCAGAAAAAAAATCACCTGCACTTCTATGTTCATTGCAGCACAATTCACAGTAACCAGAATCTGGAAACAACCCAAGAGTCTGAGAACAGATGACTGGATAAAGAAACTATGATATATCTACACAATGGAATGCTATGCAGACACCAGAAATATGAAATGATTAAATCTGCTTCTAAATGGACAAACATGGAGAATATCATGCTGAGTGAAATGAGTCAGAAGGAGAAGGATTGGTGTAGAATAACTTCACTCATTTGTAGGATATAAAAAAATTGTATGGGACATCCCCAAGAACAATCAAAACAAGGCCCAGAGGGACTGGTTCAAGGTTGGAAACTTGCCTTAAGTGATGGGAGAGAGGGCAGTTAGGATAGAGAAGGCACCACTATGACAACGATCATTGGAAATGATTACTCTGGATAAGAAATGTGTGCTAAAAGTAGGCAAAGGAACAAACATGATAACCTTTCAGTACCTGTGTTGCAAACCATAATGCTTAAAAGGTGTGTGTGTGTGTGTGTGTGTGTGTGTGTAGGTGAGAGTAAGAGGGAGAGAGAAAGAGAAAAGAGAGAGAGAGAGAGAGAGAGAGAGAGAGAGAGAAGTTCCTGGCATAGAGGCAGCCTGGAGCAGGGGTTAGCAGGAGGGAAACTGGGGACATTGGTAGTGGGAAAGACACATTGGTAAAGTGATGAGTGTTGGAACACTGAGTGACTGAAACCAAATAAATCATGAACAACTTTGTAACTGCATCTCATGGAGATTGAGTAAAAAGTAAACAAAAAATTTTAAATATCCGTATCAGGGCTGGAGTGATAGTATAGTGGGTAGGATGTTGGCCTGGCACATGACCTACCCGGGTTCGATTCCCATGTATCCCATATAGTCCCCTGAGCCCTGCAGGAGTAATTCCTGAGTGAAAAGCCAAGAGTAACCCCTGAGCATTACCAAGTGTGACCACCAAAATAAAATAAAAATTATATATTTAATAAATAAATAAATAAATAAATAAATAAATAAAATATCCATGGCAGAACAAAAACTTCTAAAATGAATGTGGAACCAATAGACTCTAAAAAATACCAGTGCAGTTTTGAGAAAAGGAAGTATAGAGGTTTTAGGTTTTATCAAAAAATTCTAATGACTGCTAACTCATGGTCTTGCAGGTTTGGGCAAGAAAATTAACTTCCCCTCATTTTTCTCCCTCATCTTTCTCCATCTAGTTCTACTTTTCCTTTCACCCAACCAAAACTCCAACTTGGATTTCCCGATGTCTGGACCAAACCTGATGCTGTACAATTAAGATAAACTGGTCGGTACTGTACATTGAGTTTTCTAAGAGCAAAGAACAAAGTGGAGAAGAAAAGATCACAGATCAGAAAGGGCAAATGGATGCTATCTACCACAGACCTTCTATGGCACCAGACAACTTCAAAGTGATTGACCAACTCAAATTCCTGCATTCTTGGCTCAAGGAATATCCTGAAAGAGAAGTGTTTGTTTTGTGACGAGGGAAAAAGGATATCTTATCTCTTGGAGGCTTACAGGACTGGGATAGCCAAAAATCAAACAAATAGTTTCATTAAAAGGTTTGACAAATTGCAGTATCAGTTCAATTTAAAGTTCATTAGATGTCTTCTTCTTCTTCTTCTTTTTTTTTTTTTTGCTTTTTGGGTCACACCCGGCAGTGCTCAGGGGTTACTCCTGGCTCTGCACTCAGGAATTACTCCTGGCGGTGCTCGGGGACCATATGGGATGCCGGGGATCGAACCCGAGCCGGCACAGGCCGGCCGCATGCAAGGCAAACGCCCTACCACTGGGCCAAAGTTGGCACAGTGAAATAGGACAAGACTCAATAGATTAGAACCAGAATATGTGGCTAAATTCATAGTGGCAATAAGCCTCCTAGTCCCTGTGAAATGTTTCTTTCCTTGCAATCCTATACCTAAGGAAGACTGTATCTAATTCCCTAAATCTTGCAGAGGAAAGCCACAATGTGCCTGGTCCTTGCTCTACCAATCTCATATATTCTTAGTCTGTAAATTTTGCTCCTAGAATATCTCCAATGGATAATTTTTGAAATTAAAATATTTTCTTATAAGAATATTACATAAGGGATTAAAGATCTCAATATCAGACAAAAATCCATAAAGTACATAGAAGAAAATATAGGAAAACCCTTCACTAAATTGAAGCTAAAGACATCTTCAAAGAAGAAACACCACTAACAAAACAGCTAGAAGAAAAGATAAACATATGGGACTATATGAAGCTAAAAAGCTTCTGCATCTCAAAAGAAACAGTGACCAAGATACAAAGACAGTCCACAGAATGGGAAAGAATACTCACTCAATATCCATCTGATAAGGGGTTAATATCCAGGATATATCAGGCACTGGCAGAACTTTACAAGAAGAAAACAACCGACCCCATCAAAAAATGGGGAGAAGAAATAAACAGAAACTTCAGCAAGGAAGAAGTTCGAATGGCCAAAAGACATATGAAAAAAATGCTTATCATCATTAATCATCAGAGGGATGCAAATCAAAACAACAATGAGATATCATCTCACACCACAGAGACTTGGCACATATTCAAAAGAGCAAGAACAACAAGTGCTGGCGTGGTTGGCGGAGAAAAAGGGGACACTCATTCATTGTTGGTGGGAATGTCGACTGGTACAGCCTTTTTGGAAAACAATATGGACATTCCTCCAAAGACTAGAAATTGAACTCCCATTTGACCCAACCATACCACTCCTGGGAATATACTCTGGGAAGCCAAAAACACGCAAGCGGAAATACCATCCCTACTTATATATTCATAGCAGCATTATTCACAATAGCCAGAATCTGGAAACAACCAGAGTGCCTGAAAATTGATGACTAGATAAAGAAACCTTGGTACATCTACACAATGGAATACTATGAAGCTGTTAGGAAAAATGAAGTTATGAAATTTGCCTATAAATGGATGGTCATGGAGAGGATCATGGTGAGTGAAATTAGCCAGAAGGAGAGAGACAGATATAGAATGACTGAATTTATTTGCATAATATAATATATATGTACATATTCACTGTCACTGTCTTCCCCGCTCATCATCGATTTGCTCGAGTGGGCCCCAGTAACATCTCCATATGTCCTGTCTCATGCTAGTAGAGCCCAAGGGCATCTGCTTGCTCCAGGAACATAAAGAGCCTCAATCCATTCTGAATGAGGTCTATAATTGTTACTGGTATTTGGCATATCAAATACAACACGGTAGCTTGCCAGGCTCTGCCGCAGGTAGCATACTCTTGTAGGCATCATATTATGATACCAATATCCAAGGTCAGGCGAAATGTGGATCAGGAGGTCTTGCCAAAGGTGGAAACTACCACAAATGTGTGGGAGCAGAGGTTAGGTAAGACAGAGAAAGGGAACAGTGGACCAATGATTGTCCATTACAATCCACAGCTTGTAAGAAGGGGAAGAGGGAGAGAGAGAGAGAGAGAGAGAAAGAGAAAGAGAGAAAGAGATGGAGAACCTGCCATGGAGGCAGGCTAGGTAGGGGGAGGGTATGGGGGGCCATTGGTGGTGGGAGGTGGGCACTGGTGGAGGGATGGGTGCTGGAACACTGTATGGCTTTAAACCCAAACATGAACGTTTTTGTAATTGTCAAAAATAAACAAAAATAAAATAATTTAAAAAAACACAGGAAAAAAAGAATATTACATAAGGACAAATACTTATGATATGTAAGCAGCTGATAAATATAAGATATTTCATTAGGATGGAAGACAGATTTTATTTTAGTTTGAAGTTGGTGATGCTATTCCTTTTCCTGGTATTTTTATGCATGTCTATTTTTATTAGGGATTGATGATAGATGTGATACTGTTGCCTTCTGACAGAGACCATCCTAAATTGAAAGACTGTCTGCCTGCTATCGGAACATTGAAACATTTGAGGGAGTGGTATTCAGGAAAAATTACGGTAGTTGGGAAATCAGTGTGAAATGTGAGCTTCCTTGTTCATAGTTGACGTATGTTTGTGTTGTGTCTTTTATAATGTGTCCCACATTTCATAGACTCATCCTTCGAAGATTTTTTGAATCTGACAAGGTAGTTTTATGTAATACTGTGATCAGAGACTTATCTATTGAAGAGAATTTAGATGTATCCTTTTTTTTTTCCTTTTCATTCTTTTTTTGAGCCATCCTCACCTGTGCGCCTGGCTTATTTCTGTCTCTGTGGCCAGGGAGGCGCTTGTGGATCAGACTATCAAACCCCTGGTCGGCTGTGTGCAAGGCAAGTGCTCTGTACCATCTGTACTGTCTCTCCAACCCCACGAATCTAGATTTTTTTTCCTTATTTCATTCTTCATATTTCTAAGAAAATCTATTTTTATTAAATAACGCAAAGTGCCCTCAGTGATGAGACAGTGTAGATGGGATTCTAACCACCTTAGTCCTGCTCCAAGTCCAGACCTCTTTGTCTCTATATTATATGTCATTCCCTTCTTATTATTAGAGTATCCCACCTGCATGGCAGAGCCTGGCAAGCTACCTGTGTCGTATTTGATATGCCAAATACCAGTAACAATTATAGACCTCATTCTCATGATTTGATGGAATGGTTTGAGGCTCTTTATGTTCCTGGAGTGGGCAGATGCCCTTGGGCTATATAGCGTGTGACAAGACGTACTGAGATGTTACTGGTGCCTGCTCGAGCAAATCGATGATCAACGGGAAGTCAAGCGATCAAGTGATCAACTGAATTCTGGGTCCTCCATAAGAGAGTCATGTGCTATACCACTAAGTTATATCCCGGTCCTTTTCTGGTTGTTTTGATTTCATTTTACATGACCGCATTGTTTGCAATGATTATTATTGTTCAATTGATTGATGGAAATCTGGACTTAAGTGAAAATACACTGGTGTCATTGCAGAGATGGAATCCAAAGTCTTTCAGAGCTAGGACGGTTGAGCTGAACTAACTAATGTGCTTCATTCATCCATTATAGGGTGAGCTTGACTTTTACCTTAGCAAATCCTATTTCATTTCCCACATTCCCATAGGTGTTTATCCCTGGATATCTCTTAAATAAATAGCTTGAAAATCAAATGTCATCAAAGAATCAACTTTCCAAAGACTCTAATGCATGAAACCATCCTATGGCCTCAGTATATTTACAAAGGTGAGTAGAAAGTCAACTCATATTTCTGTTCTCAGTAAGTTGAGTTTGTACTCTCTTTAGTTTTCAGCTCTTAATCCAAATCACTTATTGTATGTATGTTGATAGCATAAATCTTTAGTTTACTAAAAGGGCAGACATCATGCCAGTAAAAATTCCACCTCTAAAAACAAAATGAGTGTTCTACCTGCACATTTTTATTTATTTTTTTTTTTTTTTATTTATTTATTTATTTATTTTTGCTTTTTTGGGTCACACCCGGCAATGCTCAGGGGTTACTCCTGGCTCTGCACTCAGGAATCACTCCTGGCGGTGCTCGGGGGACCATATGGGATGCCGGGGATCGAACTCGGGCCGGCATGGGCCGGCCGCATGCAAGGCAAACGCCCTACCTGCTGGGCTATTGCTCGGCCCTGCACATTTTCTTAAATACAGGAGAGGGCAGCCTATTATAAAATGCCACCTAGTGAGCATAGAAATTCCAGGTTAGACTTGGGCTAGTCTGGCATCATGCTGTGATGCCATGTATTAATCCTGTTCCTCAAGAATAAGAATTCCTGCCACTTCCATCTGGCAGAGGGAAGAGTAGTGACGGGGAGTAGATAATGAGGGTGAGTGCAATGGAGAGGCTAAACTGTGTGCAATGACCATCTGAAGATCCTGGGCCCAGAGCTGAGTCCTGAGCTAGAGTAGGTGTTGTTTTGCTCTTTTTTCTTTTGGCTTTTTTGTTATAGCCAGTGATGCTCAGGGGTTACTCCTGGCTTTGCACTTCGGGAATTACTTCTGGAAGTGCTCGGAGCACCATGTGGGATGCCGGAGATTGAACCCATATCAACCACGTGGAAGGCAAACACACTACCTGCTGTACTATTGCTCTGAGGTGTTGTTTTTCACCAGCAGGTAATGAGGTCATGCTTGTCCTGGAGAGAGTTTAATTTATTAATCGTGATGATTCTGGAAAATCTTAATTAAAGTAAAAGACTGTGATGAATCTTAGTCATTTTGATTGGCAGCATTTTGAAAACATCTTATGTATCCCAGGGAAAGTTCTGTGCTCTGTGGGAGAAAATTCTCTCTACAGAGCTGGAAAGAGCAGACTATCTCTCCTTAATTCTGCCTTCCAGTTGTGGGGACATTGCTCTGAGTCATGAACAGCCTATCAGATTTTCCAAAATCAAGTTGTAGTACTGCGCAAACAATCCCTTCCTTCCATGGCTGTTGTTGGTGTTGTGATGACAGCAGGTCATGCACAAGCTTGGTTGTTGTGTTCACATATTTGTCTGTGGCACTCACCAGGGCTCACACATCATTTTCACACAATTTGGCCTCACACCTCACAAGTGTTGCACTGCTTTAGTGTGGTATTTACACACATACTTTTGCACATATTTTTGTTTGCTTGCTTTCTTTGTTTTGGGGTTACATCCAGCAGTAATCAGGGCTTGCTCCAGGCTCTGCACTCAAGGATCACTCCTGGCAGGCTTTGGGAATCATTTATGGGTTTCCAGGCAAGTGTCCCACCCTTTATATTATCACTCCAGTTCCTGGATGCACATATTTTAAGCGGTGCTCTGGATCACAACCTTTCAGTTATGTAGTTGGCTTTGACATATCTGGCTGACACACAGCTGGAAATCATCTGCAATGCTGGGGATTGGAGGCAGTGAACTGCCATGCACATACAGCCTACCTGTCAGGATTGCGCTCAGCATGTGTGACAGCACTGGGGATCGAGCCCACCTCTTCATGTTCACAAGGCAGGTGTCTTATTTACTGAGTCATCTTCCAGCCTCATCGAGCACCAGACTTTCAATGTTGAGGAGAGGGTGCCTGTGGCACAGTCAAGTCACATGGGAAACTGACAGATTCATAAGCCCAGAGTCCCACTTTGTGGCAGTTTGGTGATAGAGGAATAGTCCACCTAGAATAAGGACATTCTGGGCTGGAAGTCTCTAGACAGGGGTTGACTAGGTTCCCATTGTCTCTTGGTAGTTCTGACAGGCAGTTGGTCCCTATGCAGCCAATTTATATGCATGTACCTGCTTAAATGAGTCACAATCTATCTCTGTAACTTGTTTTCCAACCCCTCACTAGGAAATGCATGCCCTTGGACACAGTAAGTATTTGGAATAAGAAGCTGCTGAGGTCAAGGAGGGCAAGCACTTGAACCTCAGGGAAAACTGATGCAAGAGGGGAATAAACAACTGCTATTATTAAAATCCTTGGGTAAAATAACTTTCTGGTTCTTTACCCTAAAGAGTCTATGTCTTTGCTGTGAGGGGTGTGACTCTGATGGCCCAGGAAATATGAGAAACAGGGTCCTAATACTACCTCACACCTATGCCTTATAGTCTTCTCTCTCTTCCCCACATTTCCTTATGGACACTGGGACATGTTAGGAGGACTATATTACGGATATTCCCCTGACTAAAGGAACAAAATCCCAGTTACAAATGGTGGCCAGTGAAATTAGGTTGCCAGTGAAGTGTATCTAGGTTTGGACTAATTGGAGGCCCAGTCATCTTGAGGTGCTCCTTCCCATCTTGAGGTGCTCCTTCCCATCTTGAAGTGTTCCTTTCCATCTTGAGGTGCCTCCTTCCCATCTTGAGGTGCTCCTTTCCATCTTGAGGTGCTCCTTCCCATCTTGAAGTGTTCCTTTCCATCTTGAGGTGCTCCTTCCCATCTTGAGGTGCTCCTTTCCATCTTGAGGTGCTCCTTCCCATCTTGAGGTGCTCCCTTCTCATCTTGAGGTGCTCCTTCCCATCTTGAAGTGTTCCTTTCCATCTTGAGGTGCTCCTTCCCATCTTGAGGTGCTCCTTTCCATTCGCAAAATACTCCTTTCTATCTTGAGGTGCTCCTTTTCATCTTGAGGTGTTCCTTTTCATCTTGAGGTGCTCCTTTCCATCTTGAGGTGCTCCTTCCCACCTTGAGGTGCTCCTTTCCGTTGTGAAATACTCCTTTCTATCTTGAGGCGCTCCTTTCCATATTGAGTTGTTCCTTTCTAGAGAAGCTTGCTTTTTGTTCTGTAGCAACTCGAAAGCTGGAGTTGTTACAGAACTCAAAATAAGGATGTGTGTTAGAATCTTCGGTCAGGAAGTTTTGAGCTGGGGTTTTCTCTCAGTCAGCTCAGACTCCCATTCATTCACTTGAAGTTGTGTTCTCAAAGCTTCATTCTGGATTTGTGACTATCAGAGCAATGGTAAGTAAAATGTTGCTTGGCAAACCCCGACAGGCTGTTTGGACACACAAGCAGATACACCTTTCTTCTTGCCTCCTAGGATAGTCCTATTGAAATAAATCATAATACTCGTTCAATTGCAACTATTAGTGGTGTGTTTCATCAGGGAAAAAAGGGAAAGTTTATCTTAAAGTATATACAAAGTATTGAAAAGGTTAATCCAGGGCCCAGAAGAGCTGGAAAGAGGAAATCTGAGCTCTAGAACCAACTGCTGAAGGCACACAAACTAAGATTCCCTGGCACTCAGATTCCCTTGGAGTCTGAAGTTGGGCACAGTTAGCAAAATGCCACATGCCCTACTACTGTGGGCTGAATTTTTGCATCTTTCCCTTAAATGAGTACCGTGAAACTATAATATTGAGGGAGTGAGGAAGACAGAGAAAGAGAGAAATATGGAGAGTGGGAGGAGGAGAGAGAACGTACTCTCTCCTCTGATGAGAAAATAGACAGAAGAAAAACAGAAATAGAGGACCAGAGAGACAGTACAGCAGGTAGACACTTGCCTTGCACATAGTTCACCCTGTTTTGACCTCTGGTACCCCTTATGGTCCCCCTAAGCACTGCCAGAAGTAATACCCAAGTGCAGAACTGGGAGTAAACCCTGAGCATGGTCAAATGTGACCCCAAACCAAACCAAACTAAATCAGAAAGAGGTTCCTCTATTTTTTCTGGAATAAATTAGAGGGCACCTTGATCTCAGGTCTCCGCTTCTAGTACTATTAGTGGTATCTCATAATATCTGTGAGCATGCTAAGCAAGTGTTTGCTGGTGAAGTCACTTACTCTAGGGGATTAGGATTTATCCATTCCACCAAACTCACTCACAGCTTCCATCTGGGTAGCAGGCATCTTCTCCAGACACGAGAAAACTGAGAAGTGCCTTTTTGGCGGTGGCTGGGGACTCCCATACAGCTGAACTGCGTCAAACTGGAATGTGAGAAAACATGTCGCATCTCAAGGAAGAATTTAGAAAATCCTCCCTCATAAGACTTTTCAAGTGTACGGGCCATCTGCTATCTGCAGAGCACCAAGCCATGTGCCTTTCCCCTCTAGGACCTACTGCTCATTAGGTTTCTTCGTGTCCATCCTACAGACGAAGCTCCCAAAAGATGAAGTCATCCAAGTCTCTTTTCTGCACGACAGAACCCAATTGTGCTGAAATCTGAAACCCGCGCTAACGTTAATGGTTTCATTCAAGATGGAACCAAACTGTGCATAATCCCCAGCGCATGCCTCCGGGTGAATGTTCTGGGTTTACCCTAGTCCCTCCGAGGTTTAGAACAACCAGTGCGGTGGGTGTTTTTGGCTCCATGTCCTTGGGCACCACTGTCAGAGGCAGATCCCCAGGCTGCCCTGAAACCCGATCCTACCCAGTGTGGGCTCTTTCATATCCTTCTGTTCTTTGGCCTCCCGGTTTACACAAAGCACCACATCCATTCCAGTTTACCCTGGAACGAGTTCTAAAAAGAAAGCGCGTTGCTTTACAGGCCGAGGGAAGAGCAGATAAGGGCGCTGAGATGGAAACAAACCCTGTAAAAGGGCTTTGTTTTGTTACAGGCGCCTTGTCACGTGGCACTTGAAATCCCCTCCCCAGTCACCAAACCACCAAAGGGACCAGCGGTTTGAGAAGCCGGTTTGAATCACCCGGTTCCTTAGAGGAACCGAAATAGGAGCTGAAAATGACCTGCTTGGCCGCGTTGCCCTCCCGGAGTCCCTACAGATGCCTCCCTAGCCCGGGCCATCCCCTCAGGCCCACTGGGTTTGCTTCTCTAAGTGCTGGGAGATGCCCCGTTTCCCTGCTCCCAGGGCACTTGCCTCTAACTGTTCTTATTGCTTGCAAACTTTCCTGACCCCAAACCAAAGAAATATTGATCCTTTTTCTTCTGTATTTTTTTGGTGTGTTTGCTGTTTTGTGGGGAAGCCGCACTCGGCACGACTTACTCTTGGCTCTGCACTCTGGGATCACTCCTGGCATTACTTGGGGATCCATAGGGGATGCAGGGCTTGGGCAATGGGTTCCCTGTGTGCAAGGAAAATGCCCTATAGCTGGACTATAGGCAGTCCCTTTTCTTCTGTTCTTTTTTGTTTGTTTGTTTCGTTTATTTTTTGCTCCATATTATCTCATTATAATTTCTGTAGACTCTGGAGCCAGCAGACATATTCTTTTGTTTCTAGCAATTTCTAAAGGCCTGCAGTTTCCCCCATTGTCCTGGCTTCTAGAATTCATCTAGGAGAAGCACTTTACTTTCTTCCAGAAGAGGGGATCTCCAGACTGGGAAGCGCAGAGCCCGGGAGGTGGTAGTTTACAGAGCTGAGTTTCCCTGGATCTTCTGATAACCAATATTCCTTAAAAGTTACTATCACTATATCCTCAGTAACATAGGTAGCTCAGAATGCTTGGGATATCTTTGATGTCGGCTAATTGTCTTCAAAACTCTATCATAAGCATTCCTTTGCACCTCTTGGTTTTGAACAAAAAGAACTGTTTGGAACTGGGGCTTGGGCCAATTCCAGGTAGCGCTCAGTGGCTATTCCTGGCTCTGTGTTTGAGGGTCTCTCCCGGCAATGTTCTGGGGTCCATAAGACATTGAAGATTGAACCTGGTCTTCTGCATGCCAAACACACACTCTTATATATAAGTCACATTGAAGTATCTCTTACAAACCTTGTAAAAATACAGTTAAAATATTTGGTGTCTCCTTCCCTCAACCAACATCCCCAGTCCTACAAACTCTTCAAGTAAAATTATCATGGGGAGATTGTGCTTTAAGTTAAATATGTGACCTACGTTACCCTCTGGACATATTATAAGCATCTAAACTGCTGTTAGAGGGGTAGAAGAAACACAAAATAAGGGTGCTTTATTTTTAGGTCTGCTGGAGTTTAAATTTTAAATCTGTGACATTTGGGATAAGGTATATCACATCTATATTTTGACTCTGTATAGGAAATAAAGGACTTCCTTGTGAAACTTTAAGGAGAATATTTACAAAAAATTGAACTGGTCTTAAGTAAACATTAATTGACTTTTACCTTTCAGTGGGTGTAATTCTTGAAGAGAGGGAGATAAGAAGAAAGCAATTCAAACATTCACTCACTCATTCATTCATTCATTCATTCATTTCCAATCATTTCTCATCTTGGACCCACCCTGTTTCTCCTGCTTATTTGTTGAAACAGACAAGTTACAATTCAAAGTCTCTTAACCTTAATTTAGTAACTGAGTTAGTTTTGTTGAAGCAAAGCAGCAAGGATCACTTTCGTATAGCTGGAAAGACTTTGGAATCATCTTGTGGCCAGTATTGTGCTGGGGATGGGGCAGGCTATCAGCCCACTTGCTGGGCTTCTCCTCTCCTTAATCTCGGTCTCGGTCTCCCGGCTGGGTCTTGGCCTTGGTTCCCTGACAGCATTTCCTTTATTTGTTACTTTGCAGAGATATTCTGTCAACACCACCTCCATCCAGCTGGGCGAAGTATCCGCACAATTCTCATTAACCCCTTCTCTTCTGTGTTGAGCCAAGTGAGGACCTTAACTTCAGGTTTCATCTGCATCTCTTCCTGTGCCTGTGAGATCTTAACATTACTCTTGTTTACTCTTCCTGCTTGTCATACCTAGTGTACCTAATCTCTTTATTGCTCCTGTGCTGTCACTTCTGATGAGTAAAGTGTCTGCATGCCTTCTGAAACTTAAAGACACACTTTTTTTTGTGAGTTGACCTTACCTCCTGCTAATAAAGCATGGAAGCTTAGATATTTCTAGACACAGCCCTGACAGTAGAAGCGTAGGCATCGGCGGTCTTTAGTGGCTTCTGCCCGAGTTTCTGAATTTGGAGTCAGTCATGTAGAATGGCAGAAAGCAGGTGAGACATTTATTTCCAGAGGCAAAGGTGGCAGGGCCCCATTGTACACTGGTTTCGGAAGACATTGCAACTCTGCCTCATGATCCTGGTTGGAAGCCTGGCTGTCCACCCTCTCCTGGCTATGTCTGCCCTTCTTGCCTCGTTTCTTGGAGCTTCAAACCAATGTCCTAATCTAGTATATGTCTTTTCATCAGGACTTTTATGCTATAGGTTGTCTTGATTTGTTGTTTACACCAAACCCACCCTCCTACCCTCACTCCCAGGTCTCTACCCCAACCTCATTAACACGAATTGTAATGCTGCCACCTGCTGGACTAGTTGTCTCAAGTCTGTTGGATGAAACACGGCCCAGAGAGGAGAAACTATAACAATGATGTGTGCTCTAGTCTCCTTCCATGCTGGTATTGTTTCTTAAGATTCTAACAGTACTGTTAATCTGAGTTTCTACAGTAATTATCTCCTAAGTAGAGAGCTCCTTTGCTTCAGGTCCTGGGTCTAGTCCATCCACCAGCTGGTGAATATGGCCACCTCAGCTCGGTTGGAGTCCTTCTAGCTCTCTCATTTCTGTGAGACTTGATGCAGCTGTTCCTGTCTGTGTATTACAACTTGACCCTTCTATCTAATCCTGTTTTCATCCTTTTGCTTTGTCAGGTGTTGATCTCAGAAAACTTATTTACAAACTTCTGTATGCTAATAGCCATCTCGTATGGACAACACGGTCTGTAATCATGTTTTGCTAATGGAATTGTTAGGACATGGGTCCATTTCATTCAAAGAATAAGTACAAATATATGCTGTCTAACTGAGTGATTCCTTTTATAAGCAAGAAAAGCCCCACTTCCCTTCCCTAAAACCCCTGTTCCTCTGTTTACTGTTGCTCAGGATCTAAATCTTTGTACTAACTCTTGCTTCTCTGTAGATCACTTCCTCAAGTCCATACATATCCCCCAACTCTAAATTAGGAATATAGGTCTTGTCAATAGGTGGAATCAACTGTAAGTGTGTGGGAGTCAGAGGTTAGGTAAGACAGAGAAGTGAGCAGTGTGCTAATACTCGTTGGAAATGATAATGCTAGCCTAGAATTGAGGATTGAACATAGGCAAAGGGATACACATGATAACCTGTAAATGTATGTATTGCAAGCCACAATGTGTAAGAGAAGGAAGAGAGAGAGAGAGAAAGAGATAGAAGAGATAAAGAACCTGCCATAGAGGCAGGCTGGGTGAGGGCAGGAGATTTGGGACATTTGTGGTGGGAAATGGGCAGTGGTGGTGGAGGGATGGGTGCTGGAACACTGTATGACTGAAAATCAAACATGAACATCATTGTAATTGTACATCTATCGGTGGTATAATAAAAATAAAATAAAATAGCAATATATCTCTTTTATTTGTGTTGTTGTTGGTGTTAGCCATCCCAAGGACTGCAATCGCAAAGGTCATTTAGCATGCACTCAACAAATGCTTGTTTTATTTACTAAAAGCTCATATCCTTCATATCTTTGTACTGGCAAAAAAGAAACTAGCCTAACAGCATCATGGGACAATTTGAAGAGAAAGAAGTTCTATTAAATGTCTTCAGTTAAAGGCTTTTTAAAGTTTCGATTGTATATTTTTCTTATATTCAAACCTTTGCTTCCTAGCACCCTTCTTTAGTCATATCTACACCTTTTACTTTTGCTCTTTATTTTCATTAAAGTACAAATTATGGGTGAAGTCAAAGTGCTGTCCTCAAAGGAAGAATAAATCTGTTCTAGCAGATACAAGGCATGCACATTAGAGGTACATTTTTTGATAGCAAGCATTTTTTTTATCCCATTTGGGATCATGAAAACAATACTTGCCCACTGTTTTATCACTATCACTATCTTCCCGTTCATCATCTATTTGCTAGAGCAGGCACCAGTAATATCTTCATATGTCCTGTCTCATGCCAGTAGAACCCAAAGGCATCCACTTGCTCCAGGAACATAAAGAGCCTCAAACCATTATATTAGGTCATGGGAATGACCCAATATAAATGTTACTGGTATTTGGCATATCAAATACGACACGAGCAGCTTGCCAGGCTTGCCCTGAGGGTGGCATACTCTTGTAGTTACCTCTAAATAAAGCATTTATTGATGAACCGTGTGGCCGCTAGAGGCTGTGCAAGCCGGGCTGTGATACTCTGGTCTGCTGGGTGGAGTTGTGATGAGAGGGAAGTCCGGAAGTGGAGAATGGCAGCCCCTATGGAGCTACGGGGCGGGGCGGTCGTGGTCTGATTATTCACAGATGTGATAGGCAAGCTCATTATTGATGATGTGACAAAGTATTCGTGAGAGAACAAGTGGTCAGCATAATGGTGGTCTGGATAAATACCTCCCAAACAACTAACCTTTCAAATTCCATATTTATTATTTTCAAATTGACCTTCCCCAGGATTTGAATTTTTTTGTTGAAGCTGGTGGAGTAACTACTGTTGTTTCTGTCCCCTTTACCCCAATGGTAGAACTGCAATATCAAAAAACGGTGTTGAGTGATTATGAAGATCATTTTGTGGAAGTCTTAAATCCATGAGACTTGAGTTCTAATTCCCATAGAAGGGTCACAGATGAAGCACCTGGCGTACATATGGACTAAGAAATTTGTCTAGGGCCTGGGGGATAGCTTAATGGCAACATGCGTTTCTTGTAAGCACAAGACAATAGGTTTGATCCCAGGTATGACCCACATGCACTTATTGCCATCCTGGCAGCTCTGCTCTTTAGCATCCCGGGTATCCACAGTGACATGTGTGTTCTGAGCAATGCAGCAAGTATGTGTGCAAACACTGCAACTAAAGATGCCTGAGGGGCTGGAGCGATAGCCCAGCGGGTAGGGCGTTTGCCTTGCACGCAGCCGGCCTCTGCCAGCCTGGGTTCGATCCCCGGCATCCCGTATGGTCCCCGAGCACCATGAGGAGTAATTCCTGAGTGCAGAGCCAGGAGTAACCCCTGAGCATTGCCAGGTGTGACCCAAAAGGAAAGAAAAAGATGCCTGACTCATTGGTGAGGAGTCCAACCTGTGAGCATGTGTGCGACAACCACAGTGACCCCACAGCCAGCACTAGAACTAGAATGTGTGTAAGCACCATAGCTAGAGGATTTGTGACTCTCACAACGAAAACCTGAGTGTGACCCACTGTCACTGAAACAAGTGACAGCAGCAGCAAAGAGAAACAAAGGGAAAACATTAAAAGAAACTTTTCTATATCCCTGAACAAGTAATCAGAGGAGGATCCGAGTCCAGAGACTATACTTTCCACTGTTCAAACAAAGTGTTCTTCACCTAAAAAAATGCTTGTCTACCAAGGAGACTTTCCCAAACTCTTGCTAGTTTCCAGTCTCCCACCTGTGGCTTCAAGCCTTGTGGGAGATTTTTACAGGTTTCTGTATATTCCTTTCAGACAAAACATGGGGGTGAAATGGTGAACAGTGGAGCCAAACAGAAGATGAATGGAACAGACATAGATGCCCTTTTGCAGAATGGAGCTGCTGGCTAAAATCTGTGGTTTATTACCCATGAAGACAATGACCTGCTCTGTTGGAGAGTTTTATGGCATTAAAAAAGCCTATCTTGGGCTTTTCTAAGTCCGTGCCCTATGACAGGGTTTGCATGAATTAAATATAAAACTTGGTACAGAGCACCCCCAGCTATTTTAATGCCCTCTATGGGTGTCCTCACAAGAAATACACCACCTGACCCTTCTGATGGCTAAGGGTGGGGATCTTCATCATTTCCTCCTGCAGTTCAGGATGTGTTTATCTTCGGCATTTTTGAGAGGAGCACTTTAATTTTAGGAAGTACTCATGCCTTCTCAGTGGCATCTGGTCTAAACCTTTAATATTCACTATCACTATCACTATCTTTCCGTTAATCATCTATTTGCTAGAGCGGGCACCAGTAATATCTCCATATGTCCTGTCTCATGCTAGGAGAACCCAAAGGCATCGGCTTGCTCCAGGAACATAAAGAGCCTCAAGCCATTATATTAGGTCATGGAAATGACCTAATATAAATGTTACTGGTATTTAGCATATAAAATACTACACAAGCAGCTTGCCAGTCTTGCCGTGAGGGTGGCATACTGTTGCAGTCACCTCTAAATAAAGCATTTATTGATGAACCGCGGCTGCTTGCAGCCACGCCCACCGGGCTGTGATAGTCTGGTCTGCTGGGTGGAGTTGTGAGGAGAGGAAAGTCTGGATGTGGAAAATGGCGGGCCCCATGGAGTAGGGGGGGTCGTCTGGCTTGTTGTGAGGCTCTGCTGGGGTGGCAGGCCAGGGCTAGAACCCGCCATGCCTCCCGGGCACCTCATGAGCAGCTGGGCACAGGGAGAGCACGTAGCAGCTCTGCCCCATGTCTGAGAGTCTCTGGTTCAGCATACCTGGGCTGGATTGAAAAAAAACTGCTGCAGGGTGGGTGTTGATGATCCGGGCTGTGATAGTCTGGTCTGCTGGGTGGAGTTGTGAGGAGAGGGAAGTCCAGATGTGGAAAATGGCGGGCCCCATGGAGTAGGGGAGAGTGATCTGGCTTGTTGTGAGGCTCTGCTGGGGTGGCAGGCCAGGGCTAGAACCCCCCATGCCTTCCGGGCACCTCATGAGCGGCTGGGCACAGGGAGAGTAAGTAGCAGCTCTGCCCCATGTCTGAGAGTCTCTGGTTCAGCATCTAAACCTTTAATATTAGGTAATAGATTTACAATGGTGTTGAAATTTATGAACCTTTTCTGTACACAGTTATTTCACCTTACTAAGCATCAAAATACCAAGACCCCTCCACCCCCATTACCTTGTGTAATTTCCCTTGGAGGGAAATTCCTTCCATTTCCCTTGGAGGGTGCTAATATTGGCCCTTATTATGTGTTCGTTGCACATAGCATATAAATAAACCCAAACTGGTATCATCCATCACAAAGAAATCACATTAAATACCCTGCAGTGGCTTCTCGGGACCCCTCACATTAAGTAGACTCGTTACTCAGTCGTATCCCACCCGCACGGCAGAGCCTGGCAAGCTACCCGTGTCGTATTTGATATGCCAAATACCAGTAACAATTATAGACCTCATTCCCATGACCTGGATGAAATGGTTTGAGGCTCTTCATGTTCCTGGAGTGAGCAGATGCCCTTGTACTACACTAGCCTGTGACAGGATGTATAGAGATTTTACTGGTGCCCACTCGAGCAAATCGATGATCAACAGGAAGAAAAGTGATACAAGTGACCTGGAATGGCCAATATTAGGATGTCCTTCGGGTCAGGTGTGATCTAGTGTCTCAAGAATAGAAACCAAAATATCTGTTTCTGGATTTGGTTTTGCTATTTTTTTTTCTTTTTGCGTCATACCCAGCAATGCTCAGGGGGTTACTCCTGGCTCTGCGCTCAGGAATAACTCATGACAGTGCTCAGGGGATCATATGGGATGCTGGGGATCGAACCAGGGTTGGCCACTTACAAGACAAATGCCCTACCTATTGCGCTATTGCTCGACCCCAGGTTTTGCTGTTGTTGATGTCACTTAACTTTTCCCTCCTATATTGAAACTAAAAGTAAAATTCATACTTTACCCAAAAAGTCGTCACTTTTTTAGTTTAATTATGATATGGTCATACTTCTCTGTGTGTGTGTGTTTTGTGTTTTTGGGCCATACCCAGCAGTGCTCAAGTCTTTGTCCTCAGCAGTCACTCCTGACTGGGTTTGGGGCACCATGTAGGGTGCCAGGATTGAACTGAAACCAGGTCGGCCATGTGCAAGGCAAGTGTCCTAATTGCTGTACTGCCTATCCAGCTCCTACATCCATTCTTCTTTTGGAGGAAGGAGTGTTGGGGTAACTCCCAACAGTGCTCAGAGTTGACTCTATAGCAGTGCCAGAGATCAAATCATTGTTAGCCTCTTGCAAAACAACCACCATAACCCCTGTTAATGGGGTACTACAGGGGTTCTCTGGAAAAACATCAGGTTGCTTTAATTTTTTTTTTTTATGAGGAGGGATTATTCCTGGCTCTGTGGTTGAAAGTGACCCCTGGTGGTGCTTGTGGGATCACTTGTGGTGCTGGGGAGTCTAACTGAGGTTGGCAGGGAGCAAGGCAAGCACCTTTGTCCTTGTACTATCTCTCCAGCTAAGTTGCTTTTCTTTTTGTAGATTCTGGGCTCTTTGCAGGACACGATATATAGAAAGTAGCTTCAAGCTGCTGACGGGTTGATTTATTTAAAGGGAGGCCCCTGTAGTCAAGCTTGGGAAAGAAATCTTTGAAAATCAAGGAACCATGTGAACTACAGATTTTGTATTTTCAAGGGTATGCTGACTTTTTCTCATTATTCTGATAATGCTTATGGTACAAGGTGCTCAAATCCAGAAAATAAAGACCAATTTTGGTCATGGATATCAATTATAGAGCATAGAATAAATGTGAAAATTTCAGTATGTGTGATTCCAAGGCTGAATATTAGTCTGTGTATAGAGTTTACGTTAATCATTAGTAGAGGTAGAGTAGATTTATTTAAAAATTAAAAAATCAAAACACTTGAGCAAAACTGATAATAGAAAGCAGAAATATATGATGAAAATAACTGAACGATTTCAGAATTTGGTTAGATATAATCACTTGGTCTTTGGAAGCTTGATATTCCTGTGCACGTTCTTAAATGCCATCTTACCTCTATACTTTAATTCTCTAGAAATGGAACCTAGAATGTGTGAGATTTCTTGATGTAGAATAGCCTGTTTTTGAAATTGATAGGCCTCTACAAGTATATATACTTCAGATTAAAATCGGTTGACGTGGTCACAGATTTTCTTCCTTTGGTTTCTCATAAATCATGTTCTGGAGTCTAGTGTTTGAAGGGGAATAAAGACTTCTTGTGAGAAAATGGGGTTTGAAAACTGTTCCATGTGGTCCAAAATATGGTTTAGACATTCAGTAGGAAAAAGTGTGGACTTAATCATAATAGTGTAATTTGGAAAAGGTTTCTCTGAGTGGAAAACCCCAGGGAGTAGATGGGAATTATGAGGCATAACCTTAAATGATTATGTGCAAAGATCGTTCTCCAAGCACTTCAAAAGAGAGAACAGATTGACGTAAGAGTCTGATTATGGTGGGAAATGGATTATAGTGTGAGAGATGTGTAAAAGTTTGTAACAGTTACTATGGATATTTAATAGGGATTTGGCTATAGATGACTATAAGGTTTATCAACAAACAGGCAGAATCTATAGAGATTTGGTTGTCAGAGTTTAGGAGAATCAAGTTCATATATTTTTTCATATAAGCATATATACGATTAAGTGTCTTCCATAAACCAGATACAAAGACACGAGTAAAACATCTCAGGGAAGATTGCAAAATCAGATATCTTTTTTTTGGGGGGATTCAGTATTGCTCAGGGGGTTACACCTGGCTTTGCACTCAGGAATTTTTCCTGGCAATGCTTGGGGAACCATATGGGATGCCAGGGTTCAAACCCAAGTTGTCACATACAATGCAAATGTCCTACCCACTGTACTATCTCTCTGACCCCTCAAATATCAGTTTAAAGTAAGGAAACTGGGTAGTTTTCTCACCTAATATCATTAGATGGCATTCATGTTGTTGCAGTATAGCAGGACTTCCTCAGTTGTTGTGGTTGAATAATATTCCATTGTAAGTATAGATACGCTTTCTTTATTCACTCATCTGCTTACAGACATTCGGGTAGTTTCTATTTACATGAGATATCTAGAATAGAATATTAGAAGCAACCGATGGAGCTGACCTCTGAAGGCGGTAAGGGCTCAGCCAGCCCCTGGCCGACTCCAACATTGCTCCAAGGATTTGCTCACATGTGCGGGGGAGGGGCCACGCTGGCCAGACTTGGAGCTGGGATTTGGGCTCCTCCGCCCTTCCCTCCACCTCCATGCCAGCTACCCGGAAGAGAGTCACTTCAGATCCACAGCTCCATCGGCATGCGGGTGCTCTGCGACTGTGCAACAGTCTTAGATAGTACTCGATGTTAGGATCAGGTCCTTCCCAGGATCTTTCACATTTATACACTGTATACAGTTCTAGGCAGGTTCTAGCCAAAATCTGTCATCTCAGTAAGCCTAACAAAAAGCCAGAGCAATCCCCACATCATGAGGTCAGTCATTCTCAACATCCAGACTTCACAGTTCTTCAGAGCTCCACCCAAGAGAAAACCTGATCTTTCCCCTTTAAGTTTCATCAGTAAATGCTCGTGATGAGAGCCTTCTACTGAGAGTATACCACCTCCATGGCAGAGTCTGGCAAGCTACCGTGTTTTATTTGATATGCCAAAAACCAGTAACAATTATGGATCTCTTTCCCATGACCTGAAAGAATAGTTTGAGGTTCTTCCTGTCCCTGGAGCAAGCAGATGCCCTTTGGCTACACTTGCTTGCAACAGGAGGTAAGGAGATGTTACTGGTGCCCACTCTAGCAAATCAATGAACAACGGGAATTCAAGTGATACAAGTGATCTAGAATAGTTAAACTCAAGAAGCAGATGAAGGATAGCGTTTTCTAGGAGCTGTGGGGATAGGAAAATGGGAAGGTTCTGTCCACTGGGGATGTGTGGTGAAGCTTTGTGGATGTGGAGGACCACATTGTATTACACACTTAACATTTGTGTGGGAGGTAAACGAACTCAGGATGGAACACTGGAGCCTTGGATTGAATAACAGAAATATTTTATAGAACTTGGATATTGACTCTTTGTTACATGGGTGGTGGGCATTTCTCCCAGGCCCTGGGTGTCTTTTATTGTGGTCATTGTTTCTTTTTGCAGAGCAGAAGCTTTTTAGTTTGACATGGTCCTATGTTTTTAAAAAAAAACTCTGCTTTTGAAAACATTCAATTTTATAAAAAAATAAAGACATGAGGTGAACAGAAACTTAGGAAAGAAGATGCACAGATGACGAATAGGTATATGAAAAATTGCTCTGCATCCCTTATAATCAGGAAAATGAAAATCCAAACAACAGAGAGATACCACCTCACAATGGTGAGACTGGCGCACATCAAAAGGAACAAAAACAACCAGTATTGGTGTGGCTGTGGGGAAAAAGAATGCTCATCCATTGCTTGTGGGAATGTTGACTGGTTCAAACTTTTAGGGAAACAATGTGGAAAATTCTCAAAATAACTGTCATGCAATTTGAGATAATTTCTCTGAATCTTAACCATCTGTGATGATGTGGCATTACTTTTGCCAATTAGAACTCCTCTCTCACTCCCACTCTCTCTCTTTCTTTCTCTTTTGTTTTTTGGGCCACAACTGGTGGTGTTCAGGGTTTACTCCAGGCTCTGAACTCAGGGGATCACTCCTGGTAGGTCTCTGGGGACCATATTGGGTGCCAGGGATCAAACCCAGGTTGCCTGTGTGCAAGGCAAATTCCCTGTTTACTGTACTATTGCTCCAGTCCCAAGTCTCCCCTCTAAAGAAAAGTTTTCATAGGAGTTCCAGAGACTGGATAAGTCTTTGTTCAGTAATTTTCTCAGTGAATGAAACTAAACAAATTGCCTCACTATAGAAAATCTGTTTCTTTGGATGTATAAACTAACACTTATAACAATTACCTCACACTAGGAAATCTATTTCTTTGGATGTATAAAGTAACACTTATGACAATGTCTCTTTATTAAAGGCATATGAGGTATTAGTTATTTTCTTTAGATAATGTGTTTATAACATTTTGTATGTGAATGTCTCTTTACCAATAATGAAAAAATGCTGTGTTTATGTAGCATAGTTAAGTATGTTTAGTATTTCATAATCCTAATATTATGCTATTAAATAATATATCAAGTTAAACTGTTTAGAATATAAAGTTAATTGATTGGGGCAACAGGATATGATCACAATTCCTTTTAAACTCAAATTTTATGTAATTAGAGATTACTTTTCATGCTAATTTATATTAAAATGACTTAGAAATACAAATAATAACTTTGGAAATAATAACTTCTTGTTAGTTATTTAAACTACTGTTCTCCGAATTCCAATAGTCATGCTATTAAAAGAAAGACTTAAAACTTTCAAAGCTCTCAGATAATAAAGGAAGGAAGGAAATCTTGCATCTGTGAGTGTGTGTGTGCATGCTTGAATGTGTTGGATTTGGGAAGTATAAAGACAAATTGTGCTTAAACCAAGGAAAAATCCTCATTTTGTTTTTTTTAAAATTTTTTATTTTTACAATTACAAAGATATACAATTAATAAGTTCATATTTGGGTTTTGGTCATATAGTGTTCCAGCACCCATCCCTCCACCAGTGCCCATCTCCCACCACCAACGTCCCGGTTCCCTCCCCTCCCCCAGCCCTCCTCCATGTCAGGTTCCCCATTTCTTTCCATTTCTCTCTCAATCTTCATTTTGGAATCAATGCTTTAGTGGAGTTGTGACTCAGATTTTTGGCAACTCTCCCCTTAGGTAAATAAGAGAATACAGGTTTGCTAATGCCAGGTGGATTCAGAGAACCATGTACTTACCTGAGTCGTAAGTGGGTGTCATGGGATACTTTTGAAATGAAATTTGTTCTCTTTCCACTGTTATTCTTAAGTTTTTCCTCTGCCCCAAGCCACAGACTTGAGTATTACTCTTAAATAATACAGACTAACTTGGCAGTGGGATAAAGCAGACCACTATTACAAATTCAGAGTGAATGAGTTATAAAAAAGAAAATCTTCTCTGAAGAAATTATTGATATTCAAACTTGGACTGGTCTCCAAAGAGAAAGAAAAAATGCCATCTCCTTGGAATGGTGGAAGCTGGTTCTATTTTCTTTCTCCAGGTTGTGTTGAAAACTGTGGGCAACTTTTCATTCACCAAATATCCAAGGGTGCCCAGAGCCACAGTCACAGGAACGCATTAACTTACCACTTAAAAAATTAACTTACCACCTTTCTTCTTCCCAGGTCTCAAAAACTTCTCCCAGCTCCACTCGCTTATCCCTTGGATGGTCTGCTCAGAGGCTTAGCCCCAGCCTTCTTGGTTTTATGGAGCTGCTGAAAGGACTAGTAGCATTTGTTTAGTTAGCACCCATTGGATGCGCAGTGCTCTGTTGGCCAGTGGGAGGAAACAAAGTTTTCTTGTTTTCTTGCAAAAAATTATTAATATGTTGCAGTAGACTCCATCTACACAATGGAATACTATGCAGCTGTTAGGAATAATGAAGTTATAAAATTTGTCTATAAATAAATGGACATGGAGAGGATAGATAGAAGAGATAGAAAACTATGCAAAATATTATTCTTGCACAATGAAATATAGCCATTTGTTTACAACAGGGGACCCCACAGCTTATCTATAGGGGTACCCGGCAAATCAGTTAACTGAGGGCAGGAGGACACATGGGAACTCTGATACTCAGGGAAGGAAATTCTATGTTGGGAAGAAGCATTGCAGAAGCTATTCCTCTGCGAGAGGAGGAAACACTGGGGCTGATGTTTCAAGATAAACTAAAATTCCAGGTCGGGTTTAATAGGTGGTAGGAGAGGTGGGAGGAATTGGGGCCATAATGGTGGTACTCAGGGTTTATTCCTGGCTGCTATTCAGGGGTCACTCTTGGAGGACCAAACGGGTTGTCAGGGATCATCTAGAGTAGGCCATGTGCAAAGCTGGCCAACCAGCTTTATAAGACTGCATTAATTCCCATATTCTCTCGGAACCCTAAAATGATTTTTAAAAGTACAAAGAAATTAATTTCCCCTTTGTTTCTGTGATGGCCCGAGGTCACCCACAATGGTTTGCAGTGTGCCAGAGAGGACACACTTTGTTGGGACACCTAGGATTCCAGGTAGAGGAGTCCTGCGCTGGCACTCAGACATGTAGGACTGTGACCACGAATGGTTCATGGTCACACCAGTCTCAGGTTGGCGAGGCAGGAGTTTTTGCCACTGAATTACTCCTGGGCCCATTAGGATGTGTTTGAATAACTTCGAGGAGCATAAACTGAGTTGAGATTCAGAAAGACTAAGCTGATAGGAAAAATGATGAAAGCAAGAAGATTCTTTCAGTGTTGAAGATTCTTTCAGTGGCCTGAGTGAGGGATGCTGAAAGTGTGAATTATACCAGGGGCAGAGAAATGCTGGAGAGAGAATCAAATGATCGCTAGTCCCATTGCTTCAATGGCACTTTTTTGACAGTCAAAAGTTTATTAATAATCTCTGTGGGATCACAGACTTATATTGGATCAGAGATGAATGGTGCCTGTTGATTTCTAAGCAATTACCACTGAAGTGCTCAAAATCAATAAAATTTTTCAACTGTAGTGTGTAATGTGGAATGTGTCCGTGGAAGATGGTTGATATTTTTAATCTATTTTTTTACTTTTTTATTATACCACCGTGAGATATACAGTTACAAAAGTGTTCATATTTGGGTTTCAGTCATACAGTGTTCCAGCACCCATCCCTCCACCAGTGCCTGTTTCCCACCACCAATGTCCCTGATTCCCCACCCCCACCCTGTGTCTATGGCAGGCAATTTTCACACCTCTCTCTCTCTCTCTCTCTCTTCCTTCTCTTAAGCATTGTGGCTTGTAATACATACATTTTTAGAGGTTATCATGCATATTCTTTTACCTACTTTCAATGCTCAGTTCTACTCTGGTGTTATTATTTACCATAATTAATAGTACACTGTTCATTTCTCTGTATTACCTAACCTCTAACTCCCACATATTTGAGGTAGGCTCTACCCACTGATAAGTCCTCCTGATCCATGTTTTGTCTGGCCTTGAATATTGGTATCATGCCATTTTTTATATCCCACAAATAAATGCAGTCATTCTATATCTGTCCTTTTCCCTCTGACTAATTTCACTCAGCATGATCCTCTCCATGTTCATCCATTTATAGACAAATTCTATAACTGAGTTTTTCCTAACAGCTGCATAGTATTCCATTGTGTAGATGTACCAAAGTTTCTTTATCCAGTCATTAATTCTCAGGCACTCTGGCTGTTTCCAGATTCTGGCTATTGTGAAAATGCTGCTATGAACAAAGAAGAGTAGATGGTTTTTCCACCATGTTTTTGGTCTTCAATGGCACTTTTTACTGCACTTATTCATCTCTTTAAAGTCAGCAGCAACCCATTACATGGGAGTGCAAATAACGTTCTTATGAAAAGTGTCTACCTTTTCCAAAGCACAATTTTTAATTAGATGATCGATAGAATTCATCTGGCTTCTTTAATTCATTGGTACTGGTCAAAAACAGGAAGGGGTGAGGTTGGAGAGATAGCAAAGCAGATAATTGCCTTGCATGTGTTTGACATGGGTTTGATCCTCAGTGGTCCCCCCAAGTTGCACTGGGAGTGATCCTAGAGTGCAGAGCCAGATGTAAGCACTGAGAACAACAGGGTGTGATCCCAAAACAGCCAAAAAGAGAATGAGGAAGGAAAGGCATGGGTTCAGAAAGACTTGTAGGTTCCTGTATTGGTGGTCTGAGATGATGATGCACAGAAAGAAAAGAAGGGGTACAAGAGGAGTGGGTTTATGTGTGAGACTATGTGGTTCTGTTATACACATATTGGGTTTGAGATAAAGAGAGATGCATTGATGGTTCTCATGCTTAGGAATGCAGATTTGGGTTTGGAGGCTGCATGTGTTAAATGCAAGAGAGTAAGCGCATCTGGTCACCAGGGCAGTAGAGGACTGAACCCTGCAAATGAGGATGGAAGATAAAAGTGGGGTGACTGCACTCCCAAAACCCATCCCACTCCCAAAACCCATCTGTCCTCCTGGGAGCCTCATGGTCAGCTGGGCTACGGAGAGCTGAGTGCCAGCTCTCCCCATTGCGTCTGAAGCTCTGCATGCTGTGGGTAGTCTCCTGGGGCAGTTCCTTAGAGATGAATTTTCCAAATTTTAGAGAGATTTGGAAAGGTGGAAGAGTTGATGTACACATTGGGAATGATCATATCAGTCGATATATTATGAATCGAGGAAGCAAGATTTCTCTCTTGCAAAGATGAATGTTATAAATACAAGAAAGGAACAATATAAAAATTAACCCGATACTGCTGAGTTGGAAGTATAATTTAGAAATGATGTACTTCAATATGTATCAGAAACAGAAACAAATAAATAGAAACAAAATAGTTGCCACCACAGTTACAGAAGTCACCTTGATTGAATAACTTCTGACTTAAACATCTACTAAGACTTCTATGTTTTCTAGATTGGGCACAGCTCCTCTTTATACCCACTGCACCCAGTGTGGGACAGTTATAATTTACCAGGAGACTACCAACCTGGCTACGTTGAGACTATAGGAAGACTATAGGAAGGATCATACTAGTTTGCTCTAAGCAGGCGAGTGTGACCCTTTCAGTACACGAGAACAAGATACTCAGAATCACCCTGCTGCAGATAATAATAAGGACCTGTGGGTACCATCTAGATTACATGAGCTCATGAAATTAAGATGTACTACTTTATATCAGCCCTCTCTCTCCAGTGTTTTACATAAGAGATAATCTTGGTAGAAAGGATTAGACCTTGGCTAACCTTTGTTTATACCTGCAATAGGGTATGGCACTACACTCTGTTTAGAGTTCTTTGTTGACAGGACCCGCCCTGGATACTTTGGTGTATATAAGGGGACTGACTTGAGGCCCCCGGCTTTGGCCTTTTCGCTTTGGCTTTTGGCTCCTCTGCCTTTTGCTTTTGGCTTTTGGCCTTTTTGCTCTTTGGCCTTTTGCTCCTTCTTCTGGGTAGGACTCAACTTCGGGTGAGATCCTCTCTTTGGTGGGAGACTTAGGCTCTTTTGTATGGTCTAAGATAGGACCAGAGCTAAAGTTTGTTTATTATATTGGAGTGCTGTGGAAGAGCTTTTGTACTATTAAAAGCCTTTTTGGAACTGCAAAAAAAAATAGTTGCCACAAGCAGGAAATGAGAGTTACTGCAGTATTTGGTGGTGTCCGTGTTCCAGATTTTGGTCGTTCAATGGTTGTGCAGAGATTATCTCATAAGACAGTAACTTTTTTTTTCTGTTGTTGTTCTTGGTATCATCTCCATATATTCTTCAAGAAGTCTGTGGAAACTTTTAAGAATTTTCTTTTCTAATATCATTGAAAGGGAACTTGATACCAGAAAGGGTGAGGTACTTTGAGACAAGTAATATGAACAGAAAAGAAAGTTGATCATTACTGATAGATGCACAGATGAAGCCCATTTATTTTTATTTTATTTATTTATTTTTGCTT
>JAJIBD010003646.1:0-33416 GCA_021461705.1 Cryptotis parvus
TAGAGTCCAGATGTTTTCCCTGCTCTTGGATTGTATATTGGATCCTGTGATAGCAAAGCCCTTTTAAAACTGCATCGAATTCCTGAGTCTTCATCCATTCCCCGCTGGCCCGAGGTAGAAGGGAACTTGCTTCCTGGCACTGTCCGGGACCCCTGTGGAGCTCCCGTCAATAACTAATTCATAAATAGACAAACATATGGACCCAACAGAAGATAAGCAACAGTTGATAACATCAATGAAACACAAGGCAATAGAAAACAGCTGAATAGACTAAAGGAAAAAAAGAATTAAAAAAATATAGAAAACAACATAAGAGCCTTATGGGATAACATCAGGACAAACAACAGACATCATAGAAATTCTAGATAAGAGAAACAAAAAAAAATAATCTTTAAAGAAACAGCAATTGAGAAGTTTCCCTAACTTGGGGAGAAAAAAAAACATAACAATAAAAGTTTCAGAAAATTCTAAGCAAAATAAACCCAAAAAAGTTCACTATGTTCAACATACCAGAACAAAGACACCAAAATATTTTATAGTAGAAGCTAAAAACTTAGAAAACAGAAATCTGAAATCAAGTAGAGAAATACAAATCATAGACAAGGCAAGTCCATATGCAACCTAAAGATATTTAAGTGGAAACCATGCATGACATACTGACATACAGTGTGTAAATCAAATAATTTTCAACTGCAAAAATTTTTACCCTACTTAGTTAAAGAGGGATGAAAAGCATTGCAGATAAAAAAATAAAGCTATTTATTACCACTAAAGATGTACTACAAAAAGGGGGATATCTCTATACAATATAAACCAATCTCACTAAAAGAGACTTGATACCAAAAGATGTACAATATTGTTGTAAGGGCGAGGTTAGAAGAATAAAAAGTTTAGTCCCAAAGTATGTTCAAAATAGTTTCCTCAATACTTCACAAGGGCTGGAGAAATAGTATAGCAAGGTGCTTCTCTTGCAAAGAATCAGCCTAGGTTTGATCTGTAGTACCTGTATGGTCCCCAAGCCCACCAGGAGTGATCACTGAGTGCAGAATCAAGTGTAAGGCCTGGGGGGATCAGAGTGATAGCACAGTAGGCAGGGTGTTTGCCTTGCATGCAGTCAACCCGGGTTCAATCTCCGGCATCCCATATGGTCCCCTGAGCACCGCCAGGAGTAATTCCTGAGCGAAGAGCCAGGAGTAACCCCTAATTGTTGCCAAGTGTGACCCAAAAATAAAAAAAAAAGAGTAAGGCCTGGGAACCACCAGGCATTGCCCAAACGTCAATAATAAATATATTAATTGAAAAGGTCTAAATGAACAAGTGCTGGCTAGGTTGTAGAGGGAAAAAGAACACCTAGAGACTGGGGCTGGGGGTAGAAGATGACCTAAATTAGTATAGTGCCTATGAGAAATGTTTGAATTCTTAAAATAAAATAAAAAATCTAACTATTATTTTATTCAACAATTATTGTTCTAGGTTTATATGCAGGAACACAAAAACACTAATTCAAAAATATTTACACATTATGTTTATTCCACACTATTAACAATAGGCAAATATGTAAACAACACATTCCCCCTTGGTAGTAGAGGGTTACATAAGATGTAGTATAATATATAGAGAGAGTTTATATTTTATATATAAAGTGTATATATAGTTATTCTTATACATAAATAGTTATACATTTGTTAACTAATTTCACCTTAATAAAAATAAAGTTTAGAAACAAAAAGAAGACAAAAATGAATCAATAGCTAAGATATGTAAATATACAATATGTGGATCAAAGAGAACTGGATAAAAATGTGTATCACTTACAAAATAGAATACTATTCAGTAACAGTGATAACCCCTAAGCTTTGCTGGGTGTGGCCCAAAAACAAAAAAAAAAAAAAAAAAAAGGAAGAAAGAATTTTTTTTTTTTTTTGAGTTACATTCTTTGTGATGCCCAGTTTTACTCCTGGCTCTGCATTCGGGAATTGCTCCTGGTGGTGCACAGGGAACCATATTGGGTGCTGTGTGCAAGGCGAACGCCCTCCCCACTGGACTATCACCCCGGCTTCTAGGTAAAATAAGACAATAGCTATGGAGAACTTCAGAAATAAAATAAATTGTTAAATAGCATGATAACTAAAAAATACCTTCATCTTGCTCCTTGCTCATTACTATTTAACATGAATTAGAAAACGACTTCAAAAAAGTCTTTAAATATATTAAATTAAAAAGAATAAAAACAGTAACAACACTTCTGAACTCTATCTCCTTTTGAAGTCAAATTATCAGTAATGGTCTAGATAAATGACGACATTATATGCAAACTATATAATGCAGAGTCAATATTAAATGTACCTTACTAATGTCTCAAATTGTCAGCAACTTTATAAAAGGTTATATGATTTTTTCTCCTTAAACAATGAACATCTTATGATTATAGCAATTACTAGCAATTGATTTCTTATTTTGAAATGAATTCTCATTTGGATCTCCTATCACTTTCATAATGCAGGTATTGCTTTTTTCTGTTTTAAAATGAACAATGAATAACTAAAGCATAGAGGTCAGGCTAAGTTTATTCCGATGGTTACACAACTAACAAAAAGAATTGAGTTCTGAGTTATTCAGTTTTAAACCCTATATTTGCTATTATACCACAATTATACTCATGTAGTATCAATAACTAATTTTACATGTATTGACATGTATAACTAATAACTGATATTGTTTTACAAAAAATAAAGGATAATCTCTGAGAAAGAGTTAAACAAATATGAATGGTTACTTATGAAAAAATGCTCATCATCACTAATCATCAGAGAGATGCAAATCAAAACAACAATGAGATACCACTTTACACCACAGAGACTGGCACATATTCAAAGAGCAAGAACAACAAGTGCTGGCGTGGATGTGGGGAAAAGGGGACACTCATCCATTGTTGGTGGGAATGCCGGCTGGTACAGCCTTTCTGAAAAACAATATGGACTTTCCTCCAAAGACTAGAAATTGAACTCCCATTTGACCCAGCCATACCACTCCTGGGAATCTACTCTGGGAAACCAAAAATACGCAGCGGAAACACCATCCCTACTTTTATGTTCATAGCAGCATTATTCACAATAGCCAGAATCTGGAAGCAACCAGAGTGCCCGAAAATCGATGACTGGATAAAGAAGCTTTGGTACATCTACACAATGGAATACTATGCAGCTGTTAGGAAAAATGAAGTTATAAAATTTGCCTATAAATGGATGGACATGGAGAAGATTATGTTGAGCGAAATTAGCCAGAAGGAGAGAGACAGATACAGAATGACTGCATTTATTTGCATGGCATAAATATATATGTACATATTATGATACCAATATCCAAGGTCAAGTGAAACATATATCAGGAGGTCTTGTCAAAGGTGGAAATTATCACAAACGTGTGGGAGTCAGAGTTTAGGTAAGACAGAAAATGGAACAGGGTGCTAATAATAGTCGAGGGTACTAATGCCAACCTAGAACTGAGCATTAAATAGAGGCAAAAGGATACACATGACAACCTTTTAATGTATGTTCTGTAATCCATAGTCTGGAAGGGAAGGAAAAGAGAAAGAGAGAGAAAGGGAAAGAAATAAAGAACCTGCCATGGAGCAGGGCTGGGGAAGGGGGGAGGGAACCGGGGATGTTGGTGGTGGGAGATGGGCACTGGTGGAGGGACGGGTGCTGAAACACTGTATGACCAAAACCCAAACATGAACTTTTTAATTGTATATCTTTTTATTTGTATATCTCACGGTGGTATAATAAAATACTTAAAAAAAAATAAAAATAATAATAATAAAATGGTAATATAACAGCTAAAAAAAATAAATGCAATCATAGTACTTGTTTATTCTGTATACTGTATATTTTATTTATTCTGTATATTTTAACTTCACATATTTAATGTTACTTATTCTTTTCTCAATAATTTTCACTCTCATTTTTTTTCTAAGCTTTTAATGGCAACAGATCATCATCTAAAATGCATTGATAGAATAACAAAGATCAAACTACCACAATAAACTTGTCAAACTTGATCAGACTAGTTCAAACTTTGGTAAGATTTCTCATATGGCTTAAATCTAATTTTACTTTATTTTACATATTTTTCCCACCAACTAGTAAATTTGTAGTAAAATGTCATATTAATAAGAAAATAAATCCTCCATATCAAGCTCTCATTTGTCACAGGGGAGAAACACAAATGTAATGAAAGACATTCAGTATACATTTTGCAATTTTTTACATGTTGTGGTTTATGCACTAAGATATACTTATGAATTTCAATATATATGGCAATTTTGTGGGTTTTAAATATTATAAAATAGATAATATAGGTTTATATCTTGCCTTTATTTCCTAAATCCTAATAGGGTTATGAATATACTTGGATTTAAAAAATCAGATATCTATAAAAACTAAAATAAAATACTGGTATGTGTGGTTCTTTGAGTTAATAATTGTTTGTGTCCTAAGATCAACAACATACCATTAAAATTCCTGATATATTTGTTGTATATTGCACTACCTCGTGCAATTTTTATTAGGAATCCTAGGAATATTTTTATGAAAATCTTTTAAATTTTTACACAGGACTTTACATCACACATATTGATCAGGCGTAACAACACATACAAAACAAGTAAAGTAACCATCCATTTACATAATATATGTATGTTACCATTCAATATGGCTAATCTGAAAAGTGATTAATCATACATTAGCTCAAAAATCTATATTGATTGTGTTTATATATTATACATGTATAATTTTGAATGGTCATTAAGATTAATATTTGAAATTTATTTCATAGTCTTTTATGCTCAAAATAAAATGCCTCATATCATTTATTTACATATGAGTTTTAGGTATGTTTGCATATGTATTAATATATTATCTCATATATTTAATATTTTTAATTTTTAAGAATATTTTAATTCTTAAATATTTTAATTTAAAATATAATTATTAAACAAAGAATGGAAAAGAAATCACATGAATTATTAAAAACAGATATATTTCCTTTCACTGATGCTTTGATATAATAACCACTATAATGACTTATGTTTTTCAATATTATTTGTCCCTGGAAATAAAAAGAGCACAAAGCGGGTTTCTAATAAGTAATTTTTTCACAGCCATTTTTACCTCTTTATTTCTTAGACTATAGATGATAGGATTCAACATGGGGGTTAATACCACATAGAGTAAGGCCATAAATTTATCAATTTCCTGTGAATCTACAGCTGCGGGCTTTAGGTACATCGAGAGAGCTGTCCCATAGAACAAAACCACCACCGTCAGGTGAGCTGCACACGTTGAAAGGCTTTGCTTCGACCTTCTCCTGAGCTGATTCTCAGGATGCTGGAAAGGATGAATGCATAAGAGATACAGATAAGGAGCATGGGCATGGGGAGAAGGATCACACTAATCACCAGCATGATTAACTCTACCATGGCAGTGTCTACACAAACCAGCTTCAAGACAGCTAGAATTTCACAAGTGAAATGATTAATGATGTTATTACCACAGAAAGATAATTGTAACACAGACAATGTTTCCACCAGGGCTGTAGAGCAGCCTGTCAGCCAGGAACCAGCAGCAATCTGCACACAAACTCTCTTGTTCATGATGACAGGATATCTCAGAGGGTTGCAGATGGCCACGCCGATCATATGCCATCATAGACAGAAGCACACATTCGGTGGAGCCCATGGCAAGAGAGAAGTACATCTGAGTAGCACATCCTGAGAATGAGATGGTGTTTCTTCCAGAAACAAAGTTTGCCAGCATTGGAGTGAGGGCGGAGGAGGTATACCAGATGTCCAGGAAAGAGAGGTTGCTGAGGAAGAAATACATGGGTGTGTGTAGACGGGAATCCAAGATACTGATGGAGATCAGAATGATGTTTCCCAGCAAGGTGATCATGTACATTAGTAGGCACAGCACAAATATTGTGATTTCAACCTTGGGGTAATGAGAAAATCCCAGAAAAATGAAATTCGAAATGACTGTCCAGTTTGTCTTGGGCATTTTATTCTTTCTTGATCATCTGTAACAATGTGTAAAAAGCACACATTGTTTATGTTTTAAATTTTACATACTATACCTCAAAAGTGATATGAGCTATTTTAAAGGAAAAAAATTCTCAATATTATTTGAAATATCACGTTTTCATTCATCATCATTTCTAGAAAACATACTCTTTAAGGTTGTGAGATTCTACAGTGAAAAGAAATGAGATGTTCGCAAACAACTGAAAACTAAACATACAGTACAGTTGATCCTAAAATCTGTTTGTTACTGCTATTAAACTACCACAAAGTAAGAAACTAAACTGTCTTCTGGGGCCTTCCCATCAGTTAGAAGCTACAGTGTGCCTAATCAAATTATGAGCCAGGTATGCTGAGTAGAAAATACTTTTGTTAATTTGCAATGAAAAGGGGTTTTCTTATTATTAATTAAAATAAAATTATTTTATATAACAAGTTGATATATTTCACACAAAGAATATCAGCAATAGAGACTAAAACGATTGCCTGGAGACCTATGACTTAAATACCTTCAACTATGTCCTAAAGATGCATTTTGAATACAGAAATAATCTTGAACCCCTCCTTTCTTAGAAATCATTTTCAAGCTTTTATACTTTGTTGTTAACTAACATTGCTTACAAACTATTTTACCACTATTGCTTATGAATACATCTTTAAATCATTGTCCTTCGAGATAAGAGTTCAAAAGAGCCATCATATACACAGGCTATATGTGTATTAATAGACCTAGTTTTTCTGACGTCTCATACATGATCACCCAGCTCTCTACTTAACACACACTTTCTGTTCTGAAATAAAGACTGCCTAACATTTTTAATCTTGAGTTTCCCTTTTCACTTACCTTGCTTTCAACATTTTATATTTTGATATATAATTTATTTTGCTTGAGTCTGTTTATTTAACACCTGCAATCCTATATTAATAGTTTTCATAATATCATATGATCTCCAAATTGGGTGAAAAGGTCTAAAATATGAGCTGATCCTTTGCACGTGTCACTTAAGTCATGACACTACTCAGGCATGCATCTCCCTCATCCTCCCATCACTAGACTATCAGCTAAAAGGATTTATTCCCCAGAAATCATCAAGAAAATAATTTGCATTTAGACTTTTAATACTACATTGCTACCTACCACTTGGTAATTTTTAAACATATTCAAAAATAAATAATATGTCGTATGCATTAAAAATACAAAACCAAGGCTTCTCAACTTGTCATTTATGGCTCAAATTTTCATTATATCAAACACTAAGGAGATAGTTGAATGGAAAAAATGACTCAGCTCATACATTCTATTTACTATAATTAGTAGAAAAAGTTCAGTGATCAGTTGTTCTCTTAATTCAGGATGATACAATTAAAAAGGAGAATAGAAATGCTGCTTCAAAAATCATTCTTAATGGGGAATGAGAATACTGACCTCAGCGTGGGATATGTGGGCTATAAATCCAATCACACAACTCACTTACTGAGTATGAAAAATCAGTCAAATCATTTAAACATTTTGAAACATGATTTCTTAAATATTGACCCACCAAATCTGCCCATGCTGAGTTTAAAAAATCTAGAATATTTTTTTAATTCTCCGTACTGCCACCTCAATTTCGTAGTCTCTAATAGTTTAAAGTAGCATAAAATGCTTCTGAGTAAATATTTCTATATTTAAGAGCCATACTTTTATTAATGGGGCTCCAATGGGGGCCCATACTGCCATACAGGACTTGAGAGATAGTATAGTAGGGTTCTTACACTGACCCATGTTTCATCCCGCATCCCATACCCAGAGCACCTAAAAGAGGAATTCCTGAATGCAGAGCCAGGAGTGCAGAATTCCTGAGCACCACTGGGTGTAGCCCCAAAGCAACAAACAAAAACCAACTCTGTAACCTGTACCCTCCTCTGTGTTTTATTTACTTTTTATGCCAAAGACTAGTAACTACTGTGGACCTCAGTTCCATAACCTGAAGAGTGGTTTCGGCTCCTCCTGTCCCTGTAGCAAGTAGATGCCCTTGGGTTGCACTTGCTTGTGACAGGACTAATGGAGATGTTACTGGTGCCCACTCGAGCAAATCGATGAACAATGGGAAGACAATGATACAGTGATACCCTCCTCATAGTAAATTAAAATATAAATTACAAATTCACATGTGAATATAAAATACTTTACTGATATTTTGTAGATTGGTATTTGACATTTCTGTCCCCTAAATTTAACTTTCATCACACCACCACACTAGGGGTTTTCTGTCATTCCTTCCCGTACCTATGACCAGATTTTTATACTCTAGTTTTGACTCCTCTCTTGCCCTGCCCTTTCTCTTCCCTCTATACCACCTATAGTCTCACATTAATAGCAAAATGATCAAGATTTTCCCTTTCTCATGCGTATCGAGTTCTCATTTACCCTCACACTACACATTAGTGCCTCCTATACCCTCACACTACGTATTAGTTCTTCATTTACCCTCAGACTACATATCAGTCTCACCTCCCCAAATGATTGAATCTAAATGTTTTCTTTAAAATGATTTCAATTCCAATGTTAAAATAAGTTTTTTCCCAGAACACATTACTCCTTTTCTGTCAAATTCACTATACTCAGAGAATTACTGGTCTAAGATCAGAGATATGCTGAAGGGGTAATATGACTTGTGTGAAGTAATGTATTTGGAATGTCCAGTCAAATGTTCTATGACAGGTTTAGTGTTCATTCATTTCATTCATTCTTTGACTTACCATCCAGTATTTCTTTAAAAGTAAACATCACTAATTTTGGTTGTTGACTTAGCTAGGAATCACTAGTACATTTATAAATGTATTAGTGACTACAGAAAGAGATGAATACTGTCTGATCTCATTTACCTGAGTACTTCTGGTATCTTCCACTTTTGTTAATTTAAACTTCAATATTAAAAAGTTAAAGCTGATCTTCAGTAAGTTCTTTCTTTTCAATGTAGTCAGCACTCAAAGAAGCAAAACAATCTTAATTTTGTAATTATAATTATGATAGAACTATTCAATTTTATAATTATAATAAAGCTCTAATAAAGTCTTAATATGTGTAGATCCCATTATCTATAATATTTAAAATAATTTCTGGAGAGAATTCCTGACATGAAGGCTTGCTTGGCCATGATCTCTATCTGTGATCTCCAAAATCTTTCAAAAGGTTATCTTTTGAGTTATGATGACTAAGATCTCCAATTCCTATCAGGGACTTTTCAACTCCCTTAACAATTTATTGTGGCTCAGAAACAGAGAAGTTAAAAACTTTCAGTACTCCAGGGAGTGATTTTGCAACTTCCACTAACTAACTGGAAAGAAAAATTAGATAAACTTAAAAATTATTTCAACTTGCTTTGGACAGAAGTCCTGATTCTTGATCATCATTTGCACAAACAAAAATAGATTTGATCTGGGCTGGAGAGATAGCACAGCGGGTAAGGCGTTTGTCTTGAATCGCCTGACCCAGGTTCGATCCTCGGCATTCCGTATGGTCCCCGACCATCACCAGCAGTAATTCCTGAGTGAAGAGCCAGGAGTAACCCCTGAGTGTCGCCAGGTGTGACCAGAAAAAAAAGATTTGATCACTAAAACCTCCTTTTGTATACTACCATAAATCACATACCAATAATAGAATTAATAAGCAGTATAAATGCCTTTCATTATGACTGATAAATGATAAAATGAAATATATGATTCCATTATTTCCAAACACCTCAGTGACCTGAAAAGTTAAATATCCTTAATGAACTTTGAAAAGAGAACATTTATCATCGATAATTTATTTCTACTTGATGCTCTTTGGGCATATTGTTTTTGTGTTCTAAAAATTATAAAATGCATTTAATCCTACTGTGAAGAATTAGTACATTAAGGATTGTAATAATATGTTACAATTCTTATTACATTGCTAGAACTAAAGTAGTAAATAGTAATATTTAGTCAGCAATAAACAGATCTTTCTTCTCTTTTTTTAAAAAATATTTTATTATACCATCATGAGATATGCAATTACAAGATGTTCATGTTTGAGTTTTGGTCATACAGTGTTGTAGAGTAAATGAATTTACTCTAATCTACTGGCAAGCTTGTTTGGTAGGGCTGCCTTGTTACTTAAAGCAGTTGCCATCTTGTATATCAGGGACAAGATGAGAGATGGATGTGATGTAATATGCATTTTAAAGCAACCCATGAGATCAGAGGTGACTACAAGAGTATGCCACCCGCACGGAAGAGCCTGGCAAGCTACCTGTGTCATATTTGATATGCCAAATACCAGTAACAATTATAGACTTCATTCCCATTCCCTGATGGAATGGTTTGAGACTCTTTATGTTCCTGGAGCAAGCAGATGCCCTTGCATGAGACAGGACATATGGAGATGTTACTGGTGCCTGCTCGAGCAAATTGATGATCAACGGGAAGACAAGTGATACAAGTACCACTGTGAGATATACAATTACAAAGATGTGCATATTTGGGTTACGTCTTACAGTGTTTCAGCATCTATCCCTCCACCAGTGCACATTTCCCACCACCAATGTCCCCGATTCCCTCCCCAGCTTGCCTCTATGGCCAGTTTATTATCTCTCTCTTTCTCTATCTCTCTTTCTCTCTTCCTTCTCTTACACATTGTGGATTGCAATACATGCATATAGAGGTCATCATATGTATCTTATTGCCTGTATTTAATGCTCAGTTTTAGGTTGATATTAGCACTTTCGACAATTAGAACTCTGTCCCTTTTCTAAACAGATCTTTCTTAATCTAGTAGTTGGCAATCAAGCACCATGAGCAAATGCCACAAATATTTTACGCTATTTTAAGTTTGACATGTTTTTTATTTTTTAATATTTTATTATACCACTGTTAGATATACAATTACAAGATGTTCATGTTTGAATTTTGGTTCTGCAGTGTTCTAACACCCATCCCTCCACCCCTGCCCATCTTCCATCATCAATGTCCCCACCTCCCTCCCTTCGCCTAACCTGCCTCCATGGCAGGTTCTTTATCTCCTTTCTCTCTTTCTCTCTCTCTCCTTATCACTTCCCTTTCTGACACATTGTAGATTGTAATATATTCTAGAACATGATTGGTTCCACTAGTTTGATGTACCAGGTCCGGACCACAAAAATGGCTACTATTATGGTGAGAGTGTCTCATCTGGCTGCTTCCGAGGCACTACAGAGGTGATGGGCCCACTCCCAAAACCTATCTTGCCTCCTGGGAGCCTCATGGTCAGCTGAGCTAGGGGAGAGCCGGATGGCAGTTCTCTCCCATGTGTCTGAATCTCTCATCTTTCTCTCTATCTCTATTTCTGTCTGCATTTCTCGCTCTTCTCCTACACCTTGTGCCTTGCCTTAAAGTTTATGATGCAATGATCTATGTGTATATTCCATAGTGATTTCTAATGTGACATTATAGTTCCTCATTAACCATCAACCTCCCCAGTTTGTTACAACTACAATGATCCTTACGTTGTACAGATGTGAAAGATCCTGGGAAGGACCTGGTCCTAGTCTACTTTGTTATCTAAGCCTCTTGCGCAGCTGTGCACTGTTCTTCCTATGTCAGAACAATCACCATCCAGGGCCCACAGGGCAGAGCCCTGGGGTGTAGACAAGCCTATCTCCTGTCTGCCACCTGCCAATGCAGCCGGGCACCAGAGCCACACCTGCACACCTCGAGGGGCAGGTGGCCCTGCCTTGTTTTTAAAAAGAAGCTTCTTGGCGCACATGCTGCCTGGGTACACATGTTGCCTGGGCGCACATGCTGCCTGAGCACCTGTGTTGCCCGCATCTCCCCTCTTGAGATGTGTACTCTCTCTTTTACTCGCTCTCCGCCTTTGGAGCAGCCGCGTTCTCCCTTGAGCGCGTTACTCTTTCCTTTCTTCCTCTCCCTCCCCCTCACCTGAAACCTCCTTAATAAAATCTATTTTACTTCAAAATAAATAAATAAATAAATAAATAAATAAATAAATAAATAAAAGAAGCTTCTTTGTTGATAAACTTGTCAGACTATGAACTAGATAACCTTCTCCTTAGCCATAGATATTTGCACCATTCTTTCCAATCTGAATGATAATCTAGCTGGATAGAGCGTTCTTGGTTCTTTCATTTGACTGACTTTATTTATTTGCTTTTTCCAATATCCCACCATTTCCTTCAGTGCTATAAAGTAACATTTGATATATTTGCTTTGAATCTTATGGGAGTTACTTTGTATGTAAATTCCTTCCATGGTCTTGTGGATTTCAATAGTCTCTGTATTTTGGCTTCTTACAATAAGACATTCTTATTAGAATGTCTTTGAATTTTTCTATTTGGGCCTATTTTGCTTGGATCCTTTAGATATCATATATTGAGTCCCTACAGTTCTCAACTCTGGTAAAGCCTTATCTATGATTTCTTTAATGGTGTTTCATCAAATTCACCTTCTTATTCCTCTGTGCACTCTGATGTCTCATAACCATGACACTTTAAAGCATTCCATAGCACTCAAGTGTGCAGTTCATTTCTTTTAAGCCTTTTTTTCTATCTTCTGTTGCTTTCTAGATGTTTCCATCATCCCTTGGGAGATCATCAATTTTCCCCTCAGCTGCTATTACTAAAATATTCTACCGAATTTCATTTATTTTACCTACTAAAATCTTCAATGCTTTCACTTATGATTGTAGTTTTCTCATTTCTTCTTTCATACTTTCCTGTGCTTTACAGACTACTTGTGCCACATTTCTTTTAACTCTAAATATCCTCATTATGTGGCTTTTATGAATATTACCTCTTTATCTATATACAGATAGAGCTGGTTGTTAATGGTAAAGCTTTCCGTGCTATTATTCTCTCTCAGTGAGCTTTGCACTTTCCTATAGAGCTGTCCCATTGCATCCACCATGCTCTAATGTTCCATCTTTGTAGTTCATCTCTATAGGAACTCAGGGATTTGGCTGATTGATGTTCTTTTCTTTGTCTCTACTGGTTCTCACCAATAACAGGAAGTAAAAGTGTGCTCACTGTGAAATGCAATACACAGAGATGTCACATGGCCATGTAAATAGCAATGGAGTTCAAGGTGCTCAGAGAGCAGCAAGCTGAGTTATGGTTATGAGCCTGAATGTGACCCAGAAATGTAAGTGAACAGCAGAGGGTCTGAGATAGGATGCAGGGCCTACGGGGATGGCATAGGTAAGATGTGGAGGCATAATGGAGGGAAATATGTGTCCACTTGGGAAAAAGCCCCGAAGATATTTGAAAAGTTGAATTAGCAAGCAGAGATTGGGAGATATGGATGTGGGCCTATAGAGAAGGCAGATGAATCATGTACAATTCAAACTGTTTGCTAGTCAGTAATAATAAAGAAGAATAGGGCATTTTATTTAAAAAATGGTAGTTTTATTGTCTTAATGAGGAGTCACTACATGGTAAACACTGTGTCCCTTTTAGCTGTGATAAATTAGAGTAAGTTAAAGATAAAATATGTAGTGTAAAATTAATTTAAGCTCTATAATAGTATTGTAGACTACCATATTCCCCAAGTGGGAAAGAAAACTATAAAAGAAAAAAATAAAATAAGAAAAGAACCAAAATGGACCAAGGATATTATGAACAAAAGAAATGAAAGAAAAAAAAAAGAATTTTTTCTGACACATGTAATATGCTACATAATTTATTTAATCTAATTATAAAATTGGATTAAATTTTATCTATGATTTGCATCATCAGTAAATGCATGAACTGAGAGCCTACTACTAAGAGTATACCACCCACATGGCAGAGCCTGGCAAGCTACCCATGTTGTATTTGATATACCAACTACCAGTAACAATTATGGACCTCATTCCCACAACCTGAAAAAATGGTTTGAGGCTCTTCCTGTTCCTGGAGTGAGCAGATACCCTGGGGCTACACTAGCACGTGACAGGATGTTACTGGTGCCTTCGCAAACAAATTGATGAACAACGGAAAGATAAGTGATACAAACAAGTGAATTATAAAATTAGGGAAAGATGGGGCAGAATCGATAGCACAGCAGGTAAGGTGATTGCCTTGCACATGGCCAACCTGGGTTCAATTCCCTGTTTTTCCATATGGTCCCCAAGCACTGCCAAGAGTAGTTCCTAAGTGCTTACACTCTGAGCATTGCGGTGTGTGACCCAAAAAGCAATAAAATAAAATAAAATTAGGAAAGATATACTTTACAGATAAATAAAAGAAAAACTGTAAATTTAAACTAAACAACATATGGCAAAGCCAATGGTAACCATTAAATCTTCCTTGCATAATCCTGAGCTCTCAAATTTGTAGTCACATATGTAAGCTAGGGGTTAGAAAGAAATAAACATTATATTATGTATAGCTAAATAAAAACATTTATTAGTTAAAAAGTGTCACATAACAGATCAATGATCCTACCAATTAATGAAATCAACCTGCTATATTTATTGACTCTCTCTTGCCCACTGGCATATAAACTTTATTAAGGCAGATACCTTTTCTCTGTTTCCACAGTCTGAACACTACAATAGAACCCACATAGTTAAAGATGTTTAAGGTATTTGTTAAATAAATGACTTAAGTGAAAGGCAAAATGATGAAAAAACCTGATTATTGTCGATTTTCTGATAATTTTTTCTCTGTAATTTAATTTAGTCTGAAGAGCAACCTATTAGACTTATTATCAACATCTTAGAGTTCTATAAAATTTATGATAACAAACCACAAATCTTATGAAAATTTGATTAAGAAATGGAATAAATATAAGAAACATTCAGAAGAAAAGCTTTCGTGAAATACCCTCTAGTGGTCCCAAAGTTAATAACCAATACTCCAAGAGATGCTGAAGCAACCCAGGACAGCAGAAGAAGGCTCAAGTGCAGCTAGAGGACACTTTCTTTTATTTGCTTAAATCAGACAGGTTTCCTTTCAATAAAACCATATGGAAAAAATGAAACTTGATCATTATCTCACAAAATCTATGAAGTGTAATTTAAATTGAATTGGGATGTTAAATCCAAAATGATAAAATATATTGAGGAAAACTTAGGTAAAACATGCCATAATACTGATATCCCTGATATATTCAGGAATTTGACTCAAATAGCTAAGTAAACAAAAGCAAAATTACAAACAGAATTATAGCTAAATAAAAATTTTCTGAACCATAAAAATAGACCGTCATACAAAGAATACAGAACACTGTATATCCTGACAACTATACTCTGAATCGAATAAAGCTAAAACACTATTTTGGAAATATATGCACGTCTATATTTATTGTAGCACTGCATAATAATTTTGAAAACATGCCAAGCGTTAAACAAGAGACAAGAGAATAAAGGAGTAGGGAATTTTCTCAGTGAAATACTACTCCATTATTAGAAAAGGTGAAATACTGACTTTCTTTACAACATAGATGTAACCTATAAGAGGTCACATAAAAAAAAATGTCAGGATACCAGATGATCTGTCTGCTATATGGGATACAACAGTGAAGCAAAAGAAAAAAATGAGAACAAATGAACCATGGAACATTAACCCATTAAATCTGAGGGCATCCAAGTGCATAATGTCATATACATTTCAGTAAGAGGTTATTGGTATTTAACTGATGGTTATGCTGCCATAGTATAAACTTAAATTATATCTTTAAAATACATATACCGTCATATAAGCAATAGTTATCTCAATAAAGATATAAAATATAAAATCTATCCATCCAAAGATTTCCTAGAAAATATTTCATCTTTGAAAACATCCCTTATTCATCTTAGAATTTATATTAATATTTTCTTCATACAGGAAGAAAATTTTAAGGAGAATGGCAATGAAACCTATTAAATATCAACAAGCCTATGAAATCCCTAATCATAAAACTGACAAAAAGAGTCAGGAGATGAGCCTATATCTACATAGTAAAAATCAAAAGCGTCAATATTCATCTATGATTTTGAAAGATATACAGTGTCCTAACAATATCCATTATCCATTAGTCCTTTCTAATAGGTGCTAATATGATATGAAATACACTCAACATAGGTCCACAGTATACTTTTAATTTTTCTTTCAAATCCCGCTTTAAGTTTGAGAAATTTTCTTGGAGAGCTCACTTGTAAGCTGCAACAAAGGAAAGTATAAAATAAGAATATTTGACTGATTAGCTAACTATTCAGAATCTTCAATAAGTCCTCAGTAGTCCTAAAATGTGGATCCTTAAACCCCCTCAGAAAAAAATATTATTATAACATAATAAAATATAGTATTTAAATAAGATTATTTTGAAATTAAGCAAAATTACAAATCTTTCCATGGAAAGTGGGTATGTATTGGTCTTTCTGCTTTGAGTTTTCATAATACCTTTATATATTTTTGAATAATCAACAGGGTGTTACTGAATATATAAAGTCACGTAGAGAAACAAAGATAAAAAATATGGCTAATGTCCATCCAAAACTATAATCAAAACAGAGATGAAAGGTATTGTTCAAAATGTTTGAAAGTTGTAAACTTCCTCATTCAATCACTTCACTTGTCACTTGTCTTCCCATTGTTCATCCATTTGCTCGAGCAGATGCCAGAAAAGAAATGTCTCCATTGGTTGGGAATGAGGCCCATTATTGTTACTATTTTTGGCATATCGAATACACCACAGGTAGCTTGTCAGGCTCTGCTATGGCTCTAGGTTCATCCCAGGGGACCCAATCTTTTCTATGTCAGACCATCAATCATCCAGGGCCCATGGGGGCATAGCCATGGGGCATAGTCTAGACAAACCTGTCTCCTGTCTGTCACTTGCCGATACAGCCAGGCACTGCAGCCACACCTGCAACACCTCAAGTGTTTTTTAGTGATCAAATATCAAGGTCGAGTGATATTAGGCACCAGACTCGAGCTCCTCTCTCAAAAGTGGTAAAAAGTCCTCATACTACTGACCTGTATCTTGCAAATTCTCTTCAATATTCAATAACTTAAATGAGCTGTTATTATAATAAACAATAAAAAATAAAGCTGTTGTTGTAATAAATGTTTAATAAATAAAATGGCCAATTATCAAACTAATTCTCAAGTTTCAAAAATATCCAATGTATTCACAACCAAATACATATTCCATTCACTTCCTAAATAATCTTCTACTAAATACATATTTTACTGCTTCTTTCACATCCTTATTTCTTAGACTGTAAATCAAAGGATTCATCATGGGAGTCATCACCCCATAGAACATGGATATGAGTTTGTCAGTAGTATCTAAGTCCTCTGATTTGAGTGCCTCCTTAGATTTGGGCTTCATGTACATAAAGAGAATGGTCCCATAGAATATGACCACCACAGTTAGGTGAGATGAGCAGGTGGAAAAAGCTTTGTTCCGTCCTTCAGAAGTACTTATTTTAAGGATGCTAGAAATAATTAATGAATAAGAGATAACAATCAAGAGCAGTGGCGTCAGTGTGAACAACGTTGTGGCCATGAGCATGACGAACTCATTCCCTGAGATGTCTGCACAGGCCAGTTTCATGACAGCCAGAATTTCACAAGTGAAATGGTTGATGACGTTACTTCTACAGAAAGGCAAGTGTATCACCAGTGCAGTTTGTACAGCAGAGTTGAAAAGACCCATGACCCAGGAGCTTGCTGCCATGGGCACATAGGAATCCTTGCTCATGATGACAGGATACCTCAGCGGGTTGCAGATAGCCACATACCGGTCAAAGGCCATCATGCCCAGAAGCACACACTCTGTTGTCCCCATAGCCAGTCCCAAAAACATCTGCACTGCACAGCCAGCGAAGGAGATGGTCTTCTTTTCTGAGAGGAAGTTCACTAGTGCAAGGGGAATGGAGGTGGTGGTGTAACAAATGTCCAAGAAAGAGAGGTTTCCCAGGAAGAAGTACATAGGGGTGTGAAGGTGGGGATCCAAGATGCTGATTAAGATAAGGGCACCATTTCCCAGAAGGATGACCATATACATTATAAAGATGATCACAAAAAAGAACCTCAAGCCTGTGGTAACCATAAAGCCCCCTTTAAGAAAAATTCTAGAATGATGGTTTGGTTTTCCTGTTCCATTTTATTTTCCTTTACCTGTAGAGATTTGGAAGAATTTTTAAAATACTGTTCATTACTATAGTAAGTCTAATAATATAGAAATCCAAGTATTTGAAATGATAAAAAGGAATAAAATAAGGAAAATGAAGAGGAAAAACAGAATGCAAGAATAGAGAGGAATATGAGGACGAAGCTTTGTATCTATTAATATGTGTTATAAATTTTGTGTTGCTTTTTGTATACTCATTTATAGCCCACAATTATTATCTTCATAAGTATTAAGAAATTGTAAATGGTAAAGCAATAAAATTTAAGCCAAAATTCATATAACTAGTATTCAGTAAAACCTGGACTCCAATCAAGACTAACCATAATTATCAAAGATTAATTTATAAAGTTTTATTTTATGAAATATAAACACAATAAAGAATGCACCATTCCAGATATTTGTTCCAGATATTTGTTTAGTTAACTTGTTATGGCAACCTCAGGCCTAATTCAGAAGACTCAACAATAATATATTCCATACTAAGATGTTCATTAAATGTGTCAATATCATGGAAGAATAGTCAGTGTAAAAATTCCTGATTTCCCTTAGTATGTATAATTTATGGAAACCCCAGTAACCTGAAGTTACAGTGCATATGACACTTTTATAGATGACAGACTAAATATTAATTACATTTTCACTTAACATTGATTTTGTATCTTTAGTGTCTGGTTCTATGAATCAAAAATGTATATGTATACAATATAATCAGGTATCAGAGCATTTAGATGACTCTAAAAATATAAATTAAAATTTTGCGATGTTGAAGATACAGTACAGAGGGTAGGGTGCTTTCCTTGCAAAACAAAAAAACTGAGTTCTATCCCTTCAGCTCTTATGGTCCCCCCAAAATACTTTCTAGGAGTGATTCCTTAGCGCAGAGCCAGGGAGTAAACCCTGAGCATCACCAGGATTGGCTCAACCCAAATACAACCTTACTCTGTTCCTTTATAATCACCTTTTACATCACTGTATCACTGTATCACTGTCTTCCGTTTCATCATTGATTTGCTCGAGCGGGCCCCAGTAACATCTCCATATGTCCTGCCTCATGCGAGTAGAGCCCAAGGGCATCTGCTTGCTCCAGGAACATAAAGAGCCTCAATCCATTCCTGAATGAGGTCTATAATTGTTACTGGTATTTGGCATATCAAATACAACACGGGTAGCTTGCCAGGCTCTGCCGTGCAGGTAGCATACTCTTGTAGTCATCTCTAAGTCCAGCATTTATTGATGAACCGGGGTGACCGCAAGCGGCCACCCAAGCCCGGCTGTGATAGGCTGGTCTGCTGGGCAGAGTTCCGATGAGAGGGAAGTCCGGATGTGGAAAAAGGAGGCCCTCATGGAGTGGGGGTCATCTGGCTTGTTGTGAGACTCTGCTGGGTTGGCGGGCCAGGGGTAGAACCTGCCATCCCTCCTGGGCACCTCATGAGTGGCTGGGCACAGGGGAGAGCCAGTAGCAGCTCTGCCCCATGTCTGTGAGTCTCTATAATAGGAAATGTACCCAAAATATTTTCTAAAATTTCCACACAACTGTGAATAAAATTAATTCCTTTTATGTCAGGACTTATTGCTCCTCCTGTTCATTTTATGTGTACCCAAAAACAAGAGACACATTCAAAAGCAAGAGTAAAGGTTTGCCAAATAGCACCTACAGTCCACAGTTCCAGGATAAGGACTATCTTTTTGCTCATGATCAGTACTGGGCAAACTTTTTTTAAGCTGAACCAAAAAATTAATTTGGTCATATGAGAAAAAAAATTGTTACAGAATCCAGATTTTAATGATTTGGTGTTCTATACTACATCATAAAACCTCTGCACCTGACATTTATGAAATGACACCATTAAAGATCTAAGGACTTGTACTGAACAAAGGTTTAAGTAGTATATACTAATGTACACTAACTAAAATAATATTCATTCTCACTAAAATAACAGACCTATGTACCACTATTATTTGTGTTAAATTACTTTGAATTTCAAATTTCTTTTTTAATATTTTTTGTTTTCCATTTTCTTATTGTATTGCAAAATCCTCTTAGAATTTTTTTGATTTATACTTTCTATAGATTCAATAGTAAGATGGAACTAGTAAGAAATAAGTAAAAGCATGGGACTTAATTCAACTCAGTTTGCTGGAGACACATATCTTTAGATTTCTGTTATTCTAATGTCTGCATTTACCTCTAGATGGAAGGTCGAATTTCCTCCTCTCTTGCAATACACAGCAGATTTTTTCTTTACTCAGTCTTCTAATTGCAGCCTATTCTATAAAATTTTCTGTGAGGTAGTTGAATTCCCGAAGGCATTACCACATAGGAACCTTAATGCTGTAGCATTGACTGGAAAGCATCATTAACAAGACAACATTTGAAAATGTTTCAAAACTTTGATACATTATATTCAAATATGAATGAAAATAAATTGAGAAGATCTTTATCCTCCTGGTTCAAGTGTCTGGGGAAAAAAATGAGTCGTTGAAAAGCTGGAAGATTTCATTTGCTTTTTAGGTGCAAGTAGGAGCACTGGCCCATTGAGAAGACCTGGAAAAGTCTATAAAGAGTCTTCTTCAGGCCCAGAAAGATAATTTATATATTTCTTGCCTCTCAGGGACTTAGGTAATTTCCTAACCCTAACTTTAAATTGCTTCAGGGGAATGATGTTGAAAACTTTGAAAACTTCAAAATAATGCCCTAAAGACTTAATTATAATAACTCCATTACAACATTTGGAATAAGCGATCTAAAGTCTCGGGGATCCTTATAACATTCTCAATAGCTACCATATAGTGCTGGAATCCTTGATGCAAACACGCAACTGGGATAGTTTTGTCCAGATCTTGGTTCATTCTACCAATTCTCCTAATCAGTATTGATTAGGAGAAGGCTACTCATTTACTGAAACTCCTGATTATTAATGAAAATTAAAATTTCCAGACACTTAAAATTATTATTAGATTAGCCATGCTTATAAAGTTATTGGGTGAAAAGAAAAAGAGTTAAATTTTGAGTATCTAAAAAGTAATGCATTTACCTGTGAAACTCAAAATTCATGAGTGCTTATGTGACTTACTATAATGACATTTTGAAAGTCAGAAATTTTGAAATGCAACAATGAAAACCTAGAAACCATCAAGTTATTCCATGTTTTTAACTCCTCAACTTAATTTGTAACTCTGTCCTATTCACACTGTATATACCAAGAATTCAAAGAACTCACCTAATGTGATACTTATCACATAGATTAACTGGCATAAAGCTATTCAGTGTACTTTATACAGCAGTGGGAAAATACTAAATATGGGTTTTACAAGTGTTCTCAGTTATCTTCCACTTCTGTAAGCAATTATCTTCTTCCTTTGAAATCCTCACCGAAGCAATAAATATACTTTGTTTACTACAAAACTACTAAAGCAGGTTAATATATATATATACATACATATAATTTATTTGTATATATATATATATATATAAACGAATATATATATGAGAGAGGGAGGGCAAGATAGAGAGCAGAGAGGCAAAAAGCACAGCACAAACATGAAAAACATGTCATGTCTTGTTGGGACTGAACCAAATCCCCAAGAGATATTGAGGTTCAGCAGATTCTCTGGCCGTGTTCAGGGCCAACAACTGCTCCCCAACAGATGGACAAAGGAACAAGATACAGGCTCTAGAAAATTTGAGACTTTGATCTGTCTCCACTCACTCCTCACTCCACCTAACTCCACACACACACCATCACCAAGTCAAATCAAGTGTGCCAGAGATATATACTTTACAAAAGGAGTTAGAAGAGATAAAGGCTCTTTATTCCAAAAACAGGGAGGTGAGAGAAACTCCCCCTTACCTCAGCAAAACCACCAGGGGTTTCATCCCAACTTCCGGGGCTATAGGCCCACCCAGGGCAAGGGGTGGAATCTTGGGCCACCCCAAGATTGTTTTTTTTCTAACCTTGGCTGGTAAACAATCATTTCAATGTTTTTAGTCATTTTTGTATAGACACAGAAAGAGAGACAGACATTTATCTACACTCAGGATTAAATTTATAGGGTGACCTTTCCTGGGGAGAGAGCACTATATAGTCCAGACTACATTCATCTAACCAGATTGCTTATTTCTAATCCCCCACAGGGTCCTATTGATCTATTGCTTATCTTTGGGTCAGAACAGAGTTTGTTCCAATAATTTGCTCTAAGTTTACAATATTGTTCAGGACATTTAGTTTGTCCCATGGTGAAGCCAAGGGAGTTTACTCACGGCTTGCCCTGGGTCCATCCAGACCATCCCATGGTGGAACCCTTCTTTTAGGGTGTAAGGAATTAGAATCAATCTTAGGGCCACTGATGTTTTAAGTTAGGATATATGATGGATGCTCAGAAGTAACTAATTCAGAGTTAATTAGCTCCTATATCACAAATCATAGCCTTAACCGTCTTCCTGTGTCTGTACAAAAATCCTTTGTACTAGCATAAGCATATGTAAAGAGCATACAGGAAAGAGAGAAGCAACCTTTCATTTACAATACAAAATCAGTGCTGAGAACAAAGAGTACTCCAAACAAGGTCGGAATTACAACGTCACTGTTTCTTAAATTCATCAAATCTCCTTGATCAAAAGGAACTGCTCCTTATTTATCTTTCAAAATTTTGGTCTACTATTACATGGCTAAATCCTTTTCCATTTGTTCCTTTCTTTTCCCTTAGGTAACATGGGGACCTGAAAATTATATACTCATCACAAAGTATATAATTTATACTTCAAAAAGTTATAGCTGTACATGATGACAGATGTTAATAAAATTTTTTGTGATATTGCAGAATATGTTCAAATAGTGAATCATTCTATTACATACCTGAAATTAACACAATATTCTGAGTAACATATATCAATTATAAGGTTTTAAAAACCTATATCAATTTTACTGAATGACACACCAAATAAGTAACATTAGAACAATGCTTTAAGCAAATGTTATTTACAGAGGGAAGTAAACAACAGTAAAAGAAAATTACAAATACAGTTATTTTAATACAGTACTCTTGAAGGATGAAACATTTGGATTCTATCAATCGCTTCTTAAAGGAGTTACTCTAGAGCTGCATTAGAAATACAAATAATAACTTCGATTTAATCATCTTCTTATGCATCAGAATTAATGACACCTTCCTGTAGGCATATTCACAAGTAAAAGGGTTTGGCAGAAAGTATCTGTAACTGTTAAGTGTTCCAATGTCCATTCTTAATCTCAGGGTAAAATATTTTTTCTGAAAATAGCTGTAATTGGGAATAACAATTTTAGAGAAATTAAAAGCAAAGAAATGACTTTTATTCTATTACTTTCCCTTTCCTGAAACAACTTCAGTGGTAGATTTCAAACTACTAATGCTTGTTCAGGGTTTAATTAGCCTGTTAGTGAACACCAAAATATATCCAATATGCTTTATTTTTCTCTTTACCTTCCTTCCTTCCTTCCTTCCTTCCTTCCTTCCTTCCTTCCTTCCTTCCTTCCTTCCTTCCTTCCTTCCTTCCTACCTTCCTTCCTTCCTTCCTTCCTTCTTTCCTTCCTTCCTTCCTTCCTTCCTTCCTTCCTTCCATCCCTCTCTATCTCTCTCTCTCTTTCTTTCTCTCTTTCTTTTTTTGAGATTGAGTTCAAGGCGTTTTAGCTCAAGCCCCAGTACAGTACTTTAAAAAAATACAATTTAGTTTATGTCTTTACAATCATGTTGACATTGATGATTTTGGTATATATAATTATCTAATCTCACCATCACCAAAATTCCCACAACCTCCCAATGAAATTCCAATCTTCATAGTACCTAATTGTCGGGAGGCGCCGCAGGGGTCCCTGACAGTGTCAGGACAGAGGTTCTCTTCTACCTCCGAGGGCGCCGGGAGAACAGATGAAAACTCATGAGTCGGTGCAGTTCCAAAAAGGCTTTTAATAGTGCCAAAGCTCTTCCACAGCAATCCAATATAATGAACAAGCTCTAGCTCTGGTCCGAACTTAGACCATAGAAGAGAGCCTAAGTCTCCCACACCAAGAGAGAGGATCTCACCCAAGCTGAGTCCTACCCAGAAGAGGAGCAAAAGGCCAAAGAGCAAAAAGCCAAAAGCCAAAGCCGCAAGGCTGAGGAGCCAAAAGCCGCAAGCTAAAAAGGCCCAAAAGGCAAAAGTGAAGGGGCCTCAAGGCAGCCCCTTATATACACCAAAGTAATCCAACCGGGAGGGGCATGTCAACAAAGAACTCTAAACAGAGAGTAGTGCCACACCCTATTGCAGGTACAAACAAGGTTATGCCAAGGTCTAATCCTTTCTACCAAGATTATCTCTTACGTAAAACACTGGAGAGAGAGAGAGAGAGAGAGAGAGAGAGAGGGGAGCTGATAAAGTAATACATCTTAATTTCATGAGCTTCATGTAATCTAGATGGTACCCACAAGGTCCTTCTTATTATTATCTGCACCAGGGTGATTCTGAGTATCTTGTTCTTGTGTACTGAAAGGGTCACACTTCGTCTGCTTAAAGCAAACTAGTATGATCCTTCCTATAGTCTTCCTATAGTCTCAGCGTAGCCAGGGTGGTAGTCTCCTGGTAAATTCTAACTGTCCCACGTTGGGTGCAGTGGGTATAAAGAAGGAGCTGTGCCCAATCTAGAAAACATAGAAGTCTTAGTAGATGTATAAGTCAGGAAGTTATTCCAACCAAGGTAACTTCTGTAACTGCCACACACCCTCTAGCTGTGTTTACATAGAAGAGAGGTCTCATTAGAATGAACCTTGACTTAAATAAGATTAAACTGGGTGTGGGCAAAACAACAAAAACTCCCAGAATAGCTAAACCTGTCCTCCAACACCTAATGAACAGGAATCCATCTTTTTTTTCTTTTTTTTTTTTTTTTTTTTTCATTTTTATTTATTTATTTATTTTTAATTTTTTAATTTTTACAATTACAAAGATATACAATTAAAAAGTTCATATTTGGGTTTTGGTCATACAGTGTAGCAGCACCCATCCCGCCACCAGTGCCCATCTCCCACCACCAACGTCCCCGGTTCCCTCCCCCTCCCCCAGCCCTCCTCCATGGCAGGTTCTTTATTTCTTTCCATTTCTCTATCTTTCTCTTTTCCTTCCTCTCCAGACTATGGATTACAGAACATACATTAAAGGGTTGTCATGTGTATCCTTTTGCCTCTATTCAATGCTCAGTTCTAGGTTGGCATTAGTACCCTCACAATTGTTAGCACACTGTTCCATTCTCTGTCTTACCTAGTCTCTGACTCCCACACGTTTGTGATAATTTCCACATTTGACAGGACCTCCTGATGTATGTTTCACTTGACCTTGGATATTGGTATCATAATATGTACCTATATATTTATGTTATGCAGATAAATGCAGTCATTCTGTAACTGTCTCTCTCCTTCTGGCTAATTTCGCTCAACATAATCTCCTCCATGTCCATCCATTTGTAGGCAAATTTTATAACTTCATTTTTCCTAACAGCTGCATAGTAGAACAGGAATCCATCTTAACCTATCCAGTAACTTTGTAAAAATTGACAGTTTGATACATCTTGAATTGTATAAGTCATCATTCCATAGCGGAAAGTATTATAAATGTCCTATTATGATGAATATGTTGTTTGTTCTTTAGAGAATAAAATAACTGCTAGGAAATTACTATCAACAGGTAAAACATAACTCCATATTCATGGTCACTGTATCACTGTATCACTGTTTTCCCGTTCATCATCGATTTGCTCGAAGCAGGCACCAGTAACATCTCCATATGTCCTGTCTCATGCAAGTAGAGCCCAAGGGCACCTGCTTGCTCCAGGAACATAAAGAGCCTCAAACCATTCCATCAGGTCATGGGAATAAGGTCTATAATTGTTACTGGTATTTGGCATATCAAATACGACACGGATAGCTTGCCAGGCTCTGCCGTGCGGGTAGCATACTCTTGTAGTCATCTCTAAATCCAGCATTTATTGATGAAGCAGCTGCGTGAGTCCGGCTATGATAGGCTCGTCTGCTGAGTGGAATTCTGATGAGAGGGAAGTCGGATGTGGAAAATGGCGCCCTCATGGAGTGGGGCTTGTTGTGAGGCTCTGCTGGGGTGGCGGGCCAGGGCTAGAACCTGCCATCCCTTCTGGGCACCTCATGAGTGGCTGGGCACAGGGAGAGCCAGTAGCAGCTCTGCCCCATGTCTGTGAGTCTCTGGATCAGCATACCTGGGCCGGATTAAAAAGACTGCTGCAGGTTGGATCTCGATGAGCCGAGCTGTAATAGGCTGGTCTGCTGGGTGGAGTTCTGACAAGGGGGAAGTCCGGATGTGGAAAATGGAGGCACTCATGGAATGGGGAGGTCATCTGGCTTGTTGTGAGGCTCTGCTGGGGTGGCAGGCCCGGCTAGAACCTGCCATCCCTCCTGGGCGCCTCATGAGCGCCTGGGCACAGGGAGAGCCAGTAGCAGCTCCATTCATGGTCATTGTCTGAAAGACTTAATTTTGTCTGAAAAGACTTAATTTTGTCTCACCGATTGACCAACTTGGTGATCAATTTAGTGATAGATTTTGAAACTGTTATATAATACCACAAGAAGCAATTCTTATTTTTTATTTTATTGAATCCTTCTGCAATAGACAGTTACAAAGCTGTTCATGACTGGGTTGCAGTCATACAGTCTTCCAATACTCATCCCTCCACCAGTGCTTATGTTCCAGCACCATGTGTCCCGTTTCCATCCCACTCCCACTCCCACTCCCCTGCCCACAACCTGTTCTATGGCAGGCACTTTTCCTCTCTCTCTCTCTCTCTCTCTCTCTCACACACACACACACACACACACACATTCTCACACCACACACACACACACAGTTTCTCCTTTAGCTCATCATGGTTTGCAATACAGACACTACAGGGTTGTCATGTATATCCCTTTATCTACTTTCAATACTCATTTCTAGTCTAGTGCTATTATTTCTAACTATTATTGTCAAGCTTTCCCTTCTCTATCTTACCTACCCTCTGCCCCTCACCGCAAACATTTGTGGTACATTGTAACCCTTGAGGAGTCCTCCTGGGCATTTTGCATGTCCTTGGATAGCAGTCTCATACTATTTTTTTTAAATGACAGTTTGTAATTTGTTGGGGGCCCTGGTCAACAGCCCCTGGCGTGAATGAGGGAGAACTAGATCTTGCCCGACTTCATCCCTGCGCCAAAAGGAGAGGGATGGACTTGGGAGAAACTCTGCATTGTTGCTGCTAAGTAAGGAAAGAAAGAAAAGAATGGGGAAGAATATTCACCCAATACCCATCTGATAAGGGGTTAATATCCAGGATATATCAGGCAATGGTAGAACTTTATAAGAAGAAAACAAACAACCCCATCAAAAATTGGGGAGAAGAAATGAACAGAAACTTCAGCAAGGAAGAAATTCGAATGGCCAAAAAACATATGAAAAAATAATCATCATCACTAATCATCAGAGAGATGCAAATCAAAGCAACAATGAGATACCACTTTACACCACAGAGACTGGCACATATTCAAAAGAGCAAGAACAACAAGTGCTGGCGTGGATGTGGGGAAAAGGGGACACTCATCCATTGTTGGTGGGAATGCCGGCTGGTACAGCCTTTCTGGAAAACAATATGGACATTCCTCCAAAGACTAGAAATTGAACTCCCATTTGACCCAGCCATACCACTCCTGGGAATCTACTCTGGGAAACCAAAAATACGCAGCAGAAACACCATCCCTACTTTTATGTTCATAGCAGCGTTATTCACAATAGCCAGAATCTGGAAGCAACCAGAGTGCCCGAAAATCGATGACTGGATAAAGAAGCTTTGGTACATCTACACAATGGAATACTATGCAGCTGTTAGGAAAAATGAAGTTATAAAATCTGCCTATAAATGGATGGACATGGAGAAGATTATGTTGAGCGAAATTAGCCAGAAGGAGAGAGACAGAGACAGAATGACTGCATTTATTTGCATGACATAAATATATATGTACATATTATGATACCAATATCCAAGGTCAAGTGAAACATATATCAGGAGGTCTTGTCAAAGGTGGAAATTATCACAAACGTGTGGGAGTCAGAGGCTAGGTAAGACAGAAAATGGAACAGTGTGCTAACAATTGTCCAGGGTACTAATGCCAACCTAGAACTGAGCATTAAATAGAGGCAAAAGGATACACATGACAACCCTTTAATGTATGTTCTGTAACCTATAGTCTGGGGGGAAGGAAAAGAGAAAGAGAGGGAAAGGGAAGGAAATAAAGAACCTGCCATGGAGGAGGGCTGGGGAGGGGGAGGGAACCGGGGATGTGGTGGTGGGAGATGGGCACTGGTGGCGGGATGGGTGCTGGAACACTGTATGACCAAAACCCAAATATGAACTTTTTAATTGTATATCTTTGTAATTGTAAAAATAAAAAAAATAAATAAAATAAAATAAAAATAAATAAAAAAGAAAGACACTGAGGGAGTTCTGGATAGCAGTACTCCTCTTACTGAGCAGTTTAAGTCTTTTATACAATATTTGGGTGAAGGGGTACAAGCACAAATCACATTTGCAAGCTCCTGGCACTTTCAGAAAAGCTGGCATTTGCAAGCTTCTGGGACATTGCAATAGATAACAATCACAGATTTAGAATTTGTAAGGTAACATTTGAAAGGTAACAATCATTGATTTACATATTCCTGTGATCAGAGGTCAGAAGACCAGGCACATTTTGCCTCCCCTTAGTTGGATAAGCACAGATGTTTTGGGTGCAACCATATGGGCAGGGCCCATTTCCGAGTCCTGTCCTTAGGGCCTTATGGCGGGAAAGTGCTGGTCCCTTATGGGGATGTGCTGCTTGCATCAGTGAAGCTCATTGAGAGAAGGGCACGTGGACCTTTCACTCTGCCTGCTTCTCCCTTGCCATTTCCCTTAGGGGAAACTTCTGGGTGCATCTAGCAGGTTTGGGATGATAAGAGGCTTAGCTCTGAGTGCACCCTGCAGGGCGGATTCTGGGAGAGAGATCAGCAAACACACCCTTCTAGGGGAGAGCCATGCTCCTGAGCTGCCTTACACCACAGTGGGCAGTGGGCTTCCCTGTAAGGACCTTTTGCTGAGCTGTTCCCTCTAGGAAGCCTAGATCTGAGGTGAAACCCTAGCTGTGTGTAGTGAGTGACCCTAGGAGGTGAGGGGGGCTCATTAACAGCAACCCCATCCTTTTGCAGGCTCCGCTGGTGGCAGCGGAGTTGGAGGCAAGACTGAAGCCCTCAGGCTCCATCCTGTGCAGTGGTGTGAGGTCCTGTTCTGGTTCCTTTTCTTCCAAGATGCACATGCAGCAAATCTGACAGTTTCTTTTTCTTTTCTTTTCTTTTTTTTTCTTTTTTGGGTCACACCCGGCAATGCTCAGGGGTTTCTCCTGGCTCTGCACTCAGGAATTACTCCTGGCAGTGCTGGGGGGACCATATGGGATGCTAGGGATCGAACCCAGTACGGCATGGGCCGGCCGCAAGGCAAACACCCCACCCACTGGACCATCACTCCGGCCCCCAGTTTCTTTTTACTTTTCAAAGCCTGATACAATGCTACGAAGGCCTGGATGTTATATACTCAGGCCATGTGTTATTACAAAGATCCTTAAGTCGCTGCTTGCTTAGACTGCCTAATTGAAAGCTCTTCCAATGTCTTTATAAGCAACCCAAGGGGGACACTTTGGGTATAGAAAATCATTTTGAAAATCCTTTTCCAGGATTTTATGGGCCTCTCCTGAGGGGACTCTAACCCCTCATGCACTGGCCTCTCCCTACTGGCCTCTTCAGAGGGGACTCTAACCCCTCCATTTACTGGCCGCTCCAAAGGGGACTCTAACCCCTCATACACTGGCCCCTTCAGAGGGGGCTCTAACCCCCTGCCTTTTCTGCTTGGGCTTTTTGCTTTCCCGCACTAAGGACTGGCTGTAACAGAGCATCACGGGCATGGACGTCTCCATCTGTGATCTCTGTGTTACCCCAGGCGTCCCTGGGTATAGAGCCTGCCGGGGATCCGCCATTCTCAGCTGCGCTGGCCTAGAGCCCCCACCCACTCAGGAGTGGAGGGCCAGCTTTCTCCCCTCACTTGGGAAAGAGGGAGAAAACCCAGGCAGAAGGAGAGGGTCAACCCAAAGGGGGCACCCCACTCCCAGAACCCACAGATAGAAGATTAGTAGCAGAAGATAACTTCCTAATATTTACTCTATTTTTATAACGAAACAATCTCTTTATTCCTTTAGTCTCAAACAAGTTGCCTTAAATTCTTTCATTATGAAAATATTAGAACTGAGAATTCAACAAGTGCAAATATATCATTTTGTCATAAATTCTGTATGTACAATTTGGTTTAGATCTAAAGACACCACAAACCGGATTCTAGTATAATTAAATGAACCTGTCACTTTCAACTGTCACCAGACTATGTAATTTTTTCATTGTCTGCTATTCAGTCATTCCCTATATATAATTGAAGCACAGATGACACTTTCTAATAGTGTTTAGATATATTGTATTATGACCTCTTTACTGATGTGGGCCATGCAGACAGAATACCAATAGGCCATGGGAAACTTGTTAATAAATGAAGATCTCTGACTATAACTCAGTAGAAGAATGCATGCGGTTAAGGAATTGATGTTAAACATAATCAAATGAAACAAATACGTATGACTAACTTCAGATCTACTAATATTATGAAGATTCCCCCATGCATTTTCTCTGATTTCCAAACTTCTGAAGTACTTGAAAGGTGGTTCTATTCCTCACTGAGGCATTAGAATAGAAAAATCTTATTTTTAAAATTCTCGAGGGAGGGGTGGGGCCAGAAAAAAAATAAATAAAATAAAATTCCCAATTGCTGTTTCTCAGACAAATAGAAAAAATGTGGAATAATTAATTGTAGCAGTTGTCTCCAAATCGCATTACATGTCCAGCCCATGTGATTTTCGATACCTTGGGAAACGAGACAGCATCCCTGATTCAGGAATAGCGACGGAGGTTGGAACTCAGAATTATGAGCCCTTACCAACTGGATCCCACAGGTTGTCAAAAGATCACGTGGCCGCCCACCTACAAGATGGTCAGACTTCCTTGTCAAGACCCTTAAAAAAAGGCTTTGAGGCTCTTACTATTCCTGAATCAACCAGATGCCATTGGACTACATTGGCACGTGCTGAGGTCCAATGGAAATGTTACTGGTGCCCGGTCCAGCAAGTCGATGAATAATGGGATTCAAGTGAACAAGTGATCAAGTGAATTAATTGTAATTCAAAAAGACACCAAATTTAAATATCAACAAAAACACGTTTGATCAGTACCTCGTTCATTTTCTGTGGTTTTATATGAATTTCCTCTCTGAATTTTCTCAGAGAATTGCTGGTAAAACAAGTAATGTGCATGAATACATCAACAAACTGCAAAACTATAAAAGGTACTGTTAGTGATTATCATAGTATAAAATCAAACAAATTTTCTTTTTTTTTCCTTTATAAATATTTTTTTAATTTTTTTACTTTTACAATTACAAAGATATACAATTAAAAAGTTCATATTTGGGTTTTGGTCATACAGTGTTCCAGCACCCATCCCGCCACCAGTGCCCATCTCCCCACCACCAACGTCCCTGGTTCCCTCACCCCTCCCCCAGCCCTCCTCCATGGCAGGTTCTTTATTTCTTTCCCTTTCTCTCTCTTTCTCGTTTTTTCCCCTCCAGACTATGGATTACAGAACATACATTAAAGGGTTGTCATGTGTATCCTTTTTGCCTCTATTTAATGCTCAGTTCTAGGTTGGCATTAGTACCCTCGACAATTGTTAGCACACTGTTCCATTTTCTGTCTTACCTAGCCTCTGACTCCCACACGTTTGTGATCATTTCCACCTTTGACAAAACCTCCTGATATATGTTTCACTTGACCTTGGATATTGGTATCTTAATATGTACATATATATTTATGTTATGCAGATAAATGTAGTCATTCTGTGGTCTGTCTCTCTCCTTCTGGCTAATTTCTCTCAACATAATCTTCTCCATGTCCATCCATTTATAGGCAAATTTTATAACTTCATTTTTCCTAACAGCTGCATAGTATTCCATTGTGTAGAAGTACCAAAGCTTCTTTATCCAGTCATTGATTTTCGGGCACTCTGGTTGCTTCCAGATTCTGGCTATTGTAAATAACGCTGCTATGAACATAAAAGTAGGGATGGTGTTTCCGCTGCGTATTTTTGGTTTCCCAGAGTAGATTCCCAGGAGTGGTATGGCTGGGTCAAATGGGAGTTCAATTTCTAGTCTTTGGAGGAATGTCCATATTGTTTTCCAGAAAGGTTGTACCAGCCGGCATTCCCACCAACAATGGATGAGTGTCCCCTTTTCCCCACATCCACACCAGCACTTGTTGTTCTTGCTCTTTTGAATATGTGCCAGTCTCTGTGGTGTAAAGTGGTATCTCATTGTTGCTTTGATTTGCATCTCTCTGATGATTAGTGATGATGAGCATTTTTTCATATGTTTTTTGGCCATTCGAATTTCTTCCTTGCTGAAGTTTCTGTTCATTTCTTCTCCCCAATTTTTTGATGGGGTTGTTTGTTTTCTTGTAAAGTTCGACCAGTGCCTGATATATCCTGGATATTAACCCCTTATCAGATGGGTATTGGGTGAATATTCTTTTCCATTCTGTGGACTGCTTTTGTATCTTAGTCACTGTTTCTTTTGAGGTGCAGAAGCTTTTTAGTCTCATGTAGTCCCATATGTTTATCTTATCTTCTAGTTGCTTTGTTAGTGATGTTTCACCTTTGAAGAAGCCTTTAGCTTCAATGTCGTGGAGGATTTTTCCTATATTTTCTTCAATGTACTTTATGGATTCAAGTCTGATATTCATATCTCTAATCCATTTTGATCTGATTTTTGTGCATGGTGTTAGATACAGGTCCAAATTCATTTTTTTACATGTCGCTGCCCAGTTTTCCCAACACCACTTGTTGAAGAGGCTTTCTTTACTCCATTTTAGACTTGTTGCACCTTTATCAAAGATTACATGATCATGTGTTTGAGATTGGGTGTCAGGATACTCAATTCCATTCCATAGGTCCACAGGTCTGTTTTTATTCCAATACCATGCTGTTTTAATTACTACTGCCTTGTAGTACAGTTTGAAGTTGGGAAAGGTGATGCCTCCCATCTTATTTTTT